>JZKD02S2001458.1:76109-103725 GCA_000966675.3 Picea glauca | reverse complement strand
GAATTTAAGAACTCATTAATCCTATGATAAATGTAATGATCATTTTTCTATTGTCTTCTACTTTAATCAAATTCCAAATTAAGTCTATTGAATGGAACAACCTGTGTAAAAAGAGACTACAGAAACTAATTCAACAACTAAAATCTGTCATATGCTAAAATTTTTACTGGATAGAAACTAACATTGAATCATTCTAGAGTTTATCCTAATTCTAATCAAGCAAAATCTCAACAAACAGAATCTAAATTTATCCTAAAAATGTGAATCTAAATCTTTCTGAGAAAGGAAACTGAAACAATGTAAACAAAAAATCCTCTTCGACTGAGATCACTATGCTATGTCTAATCTTGCAATTTAAATTCTATCTAAATTTTGAAAAAAATGAAAATGTTCTATTAATTCATGTGCAAATCTATTCTCTACAATAATCTATTGTATCAGTGGAAATTATCCCCGATAGAAACCTATGAAGAGCAATCTTTAATGATCTATTCTAAGTACTTAATCAAATTAAATCATTGCTTCTAAGCCAATCTTTCTCTATCTCTGTTCTAAATCGAAATAAATCTAATAAAATTGAAACTAATAAATGTCCTTATTTACCCTATAGATATCAAAAGATTCCTCAAACCAAACCACAATTGAACTACCCTAAAAACAGAGTAAATCTGAGTTTAAACTAAATTCAAATCATAATTAAGCTAAAACTTGAAAACAGAGGAAATCTAAACTAAATTAAAAGAGTTAAATCAATAATTGGATTGTTCATCAAATTCTACGAATGGAAAACAACTAATTACAATATTGAATGATCTACGGAATAATTCCAAACTAAAAACGAACTAAACGAAAATGATTCAAGTCAGAAATTAACAAAACAATTTCAAATTAAAAACTAACAAACAGATTTTAAAACTGGAAACAAACTAACTATAATATAGAGAAAGGGAAAGCAGATTGAACATGTTGGAGGGCCCAACCAAAAGGTGCAATCGCTTTAAAATGAAACTAGAACTAAATCAAATCACTTCATGCATAACTATATCATTTCTCATGCTCCATAATTCGAAAATTAACTCAATTCATTGACATAAAAGATAATATAACGCATAGTTCAAGAATTGTATTATCAACAATATCACATAACATAGTTTCTTCCGAGCTTTTTTACATGGAGAGAAACCAAGTTTATAAAGATCTTCCCTACATCTACAATCTTGAATCCAAAAATAGACTTAGACATAGGTACATTAATTTAGCGAATCTAGATCCAAAAATAACTCAAAGTTTGTTAAAATTAAGTTCACAGCTTCATGACATGAAGTGTCAAGAAGCGTGAACTATGAAATAGAGCTAAACATAGTAAAAACCGGTTCTATAATTCCGCTTTGAGTCATCACATTCTGTTCTCTCGAGATTAATTTGAGATTTGAAATCTGAACTATAACTTGATCAATCATATGAATTGGAACTGGCATTCCAATCTGGCAATATCGTGCAAATCTTTGACATCTCCACTAAATGTAAGCCGATACTTGGTACTAATAAATCTACTTCAAGGAAATAAGTACCTAACTCATGCAATCTTAGTATCAATATTAGTTTAAAGTATTAAAATACATTAAAAATAACTTAAATCATATGAATACCTTGAATAGCTCCATTTAGGGCAAAATGATGTGAAATGTATCAAGGTAAGGCCAGAAAGGAATGATACTGGATATGGAATGGGGGTATATCTGGCATAACATAGGCAAAAATATGGTCAAAATTGGAGACTAACAAGCTCCATGGCAGATGAGATGAGGCTCCCTATCTTTAAAGGAGATGGATTTGAAGATCCTGATCAACACTGGTTCCTATGTGAGGCCATATGGAACATTAAGAATATTACCAATGAAGCTGTTAAAAGAAACCAGTTTAGCACTACACTGAGGGATCACATGTTGAGCTGGTACATGAAGCTTGTCCAAAGACTTGCACAACCTAAGCCATTGAATAAAATTAGGAACACGCTGATTGCAGAGTTTAAGAAACCTAAGTCAGAGTCCCAATGTATTACAGAGCTGAAAGAGATCAAGCAAAAGGTATCCGAACTTATTTGGGAGTTCGATCAAAGATTCAAGACCCTAACAGGAAGATTGGACTTTAAGATCCCAAATGAGCATAACAAATAATGGTTCATCGCTGATATTTTACCACATATCAGAGTCCCCCTAATGCATCAAAATATTTCTTCTCAGGTGGAAGCATTGGAGATTGCCATGAAGCTTGAATCATCCCCTATGGGAGAATCCATCTTAGGTATGAGTAAGATCTTGAATCAGCTAACTAGTTTTTCTCTACAAGTCGAAGACATGAAGAAAGACAAGGGAAAAGACAAAAGAGAAGACATATGGTGTGTCAGATGCAGATCAGAAGGTCATGACAAGGAACACTTCCCTCTATTCAATGAATACTTGGCTTCTGGAGCTCTTAGCCCCTTGAAGCAAGTCACCTTACCTTGGTGCGAAGTATGCAGAAATTGACATCACCTTGGTGAGTGCTATTACATGCATAAATACATTTAGACACCCACAAAATTGTACTACACATTTTGTAAATCAGTAGGGCATGATGATATATATTTTAGAGCTTATGATCTCATGCATGAAAGATCGAGATTTATATATAATATCTATGGCGAAGTACATCAAGAAGGAAACACTACGCAGTATAAGTCCCCAGGAAGAGGAAACTTCAATCCTCGTGGTGGATTTAGAGGACGAGGATGAAGAGGAGGTATGGGCCGAGGCTGAGGACAAATAATCTGTTATAACTATGTGCAACCTGGACATCTTGCAAGGGACTGTTAGAACCCTTGCAGGACTTGCAGTTATTGCAACTTCTTTGAGCATGTCATTGAGGACTGCCCTGTGCTGCTAGCCAAGCTTCAGGAAAGACGAGGACCCCAATAGAACCCATAAGTGCAATTAATCTATGTTGAACCTCATGGAGCAGACCCTAGATTCATTGTTATCACTCAAGGAGGCACTGCCATAGGAGAGGATAGAATGACCTAAGGAAATATCGCAGAAGACTCAGGGATCAAGAAAGCTGCAGATAAGACCCAAAATTTTGATGCGAAGAAAGAAAGACAAATCTTTGAGGAAGAAAGGAAAGAGTTCAAAGTAGGTCAAAGTTCTTCCTCAAAGACACGACCAGAAATCAAAGAATATGGGATGCCTCAGGAATTTGATCAGTTGGCTTCGCCAAAATGAGGAAAAGAGGTTAGTAAGCTCATTGAATTTTTATCCACTTGTATTAAGTTGATTCAGGATGAAAATGCTATACAAGAGTTACAGAACTTAATCATACAGTATCATCTAGGAAAGATAGACCCCTTACTGAATAGGGAAGTACACCAAATTGGTAAGAAGAGAAGGAAAAATAAAGAATTACACTTGGATGCTCAGATAAGAGAATATGACATAGACTATGTGGTCCTTGACTTAGGGTCGGAGGTCAATGTCATGACGAAGCAAACTTGGACACTACTGGGAAAACCAAGGTTGATTTATTCCCGTATCAGACTTAGGATGGCTAATCAACAAGCTATCAACCCATTTGGATGATTGCACATGTCTTTGTGGACATTGACGGGGTAAGAACATTTGCAGATTTTGAGGTAATTGAGATAGTCGATGAAAGTTGCCCTTACCCCGCACTGTTAGGAATCGATTATGCCTTTAACAATTCCACTATAGTTGATATGAAGAAAAGATGTATGACCTTTGCAAGAGATGACCTTCAGTTCATTGCACCCTTATATCCAGATGAAGGTCCACGATACACAAATCCCATCAGAGAAGAAGACCACACATATGAATTGGAAAACATCTACAAACTAACATCCAGACAACAAGATTACATCAACTCTTCAACCAATGGGAATCTAAACTAGAGAAGTAACAATGCTTGTTCATCAGATTCAGAAGAAGCGCTGGAGAACTGGCAGAACCAGATGCATGAATTATCTAACAGAAGATGTGCTAGATTAACCAAAGAAGTTCGCTGGATCGACACAACAGTGAGTAACTTACCCACATTTCATGGTCTAAATCCTTTAGAATCCTTCCTATCAGACTTTGAAGCAATTTTACCAACACAATAGAGACTGTTGGCCATGGATGAGGCCCTAAAATCTACACTAGCAAGATGTCCGGGGACACATATTACAGACTGAACACAATTTTGAACTTTAATGACAATAAGATTCTCAGCACAAGCAGTAAGTTGTGAAGTAAGGTACACTGGTCGAAGTTTCCCAAAAGACCATGTGTGAAGCTACGAAGAGGCCTGGAGTGACACCCCTCAAGAACAATGGGTGAACAGATTCATTAACACATTGGATATGACCCCTATCAATTGGTACCTTCAAGCAGAGTCGTGCCTCATCACTGTAGACTGGGAAGGCATGATTCAGAATTTTGTAACCACCTTTTTATTTGAAAGTGAATATCCTTCAGTAGACCAAGCATTACAAATTTTGAGAAAGAAGGTATTCAAGGAGGCATCTAGCTTCCCTGTGGAACAAGAAGAGGACAAATGGACTATGCCTTTCCAAAAATTGCAGAACTGCTACAACATCAATGCCAATGACGATGATGATCCCAAGAAGGTGAACATCGCAGAAATAGAAGGCCAAAGAAATGTAGAAGGACCGGGAGTTGAGATACCATTTATTGGTCAGCCAATCAAGATTAAAAAAGTCAATATTGAATAGAGGAGACACCGAAGCTTGCCAATGTCGGAGATTATTGGGATACTACTACCATTGACAAGATTACAGAGTTACTACACGAGTATCAGGACTTGTTTTTGACCAAGTTCATCGATATGAAGGGTATCAAAGGTCCTATGGGAGAGATGAGGATCCCTTTGAAACCAGGTGCGAAGCCAGTCAAGTAAATACCCTACAGATTGAACCCGAAATACAAGGAAAAAGTGAAGATTGAGCTTGACAGAATGTTGGAAGTAGGGATTATTGAATCTGTCGAAGAGTCGGAATGGATTAGCCCTATGGTCGTGCAAGACAAGAAGACATTAGAAATTAGGATATGTGTGGATCTCAGGAAGTTGAATGATGCATGTCTGAATGACCCCTTCCCTACACCATTCACTGATGAAGTGTTAGACAATGTGGGAGGCCATGAGGTATATTCTTTTACAGATAGATTTTCAAGATACCATCAGATCCAGATTACCAAGGAGGAATGCCACAAGACCACGTTTTCCATAGAATGGGGATCCTATCAATATACAGTGATGCCATTTGGACTGAAGAATTCCCCAACCATCTTTTCCAGGGTGGTGGTTGAAGCGTTCAAAGAATTTTTGCATAAATTTTTAGAAGCATATTTTGATGACTGGACTGTGTTTAGTTTGTTGAAAAACCATATTGAATGTCTAAGGCTAATGTTGGATAAATGCAGGCAGTGTCAAATTGATTTGAATTTGAAGAAGTGCATCTTCTTCTCACCATTTGGAGTACTATTAGGCCATATTGTATGCAAGCAGGGATTGCTGGTCGATCCATCAAAAATTGCAATTATAGTTGATTTTCCACCTCCTACTTCATTTAAACAATTGCGCATTGCACTAGGACATACTGGTTATTACAGGAAATTCATCAAAGGATATGCCCAAATTACAACATTGATGGAGAAGCTATTGAAGAAATACTATCAGTTTAGTTGGACAGAAGAATGCCAGACGAGCTTCGACACACTGAATCAAAAGATGGTTACTGCGACTATTCTGGTCTTCCCAGATTGGAGCAAGGAGTTTCATGTGCATGTTGATGCGTCTTCTATTGTATTTTGGAGCAATGTTAGCCCAACCTGGAGAAGGGGATATCGACCATCCGTTAGCTTTTGCTAGCAGGAAGCTATCTACAACTGAAATTAATTATACCACTACCCAGAGAGAAGGATTAGCCATGGTGTATGCGTTGCAAAAGTTCCGCCACTACTTGCTGGGAGGAAACTTTAAAATTTTCACAGATCACTCTACGCTGAAGTACCTAGTCAACAAGCTAGTGTTGGGGGGGGCGAATATGCAGATGGCTTCTGCTATTTTAGGAATATGATTTCGAGATCATAGTTAAGCTAGGAAGAATGAACAAGGGCCTTGACCACTTGTCAAGGTTGGAACATGGTGAAGAACCCACCGGTTTGGAGGATACACCACCGGATGCACAACTGCTTGCCATTAGAAATATTGATGACCACTTCACAGACAGAGTATAGTTCCTGTCAATAGGAATGGCACCTAGTGAGTACACAATTCCCCAGAAGAAACAATTAGTGGTGCGTGCTGCAAAATTTTCACTTATAGCAGGACAACTATACAAGATGGGACCCGATGAGATATTAAGGAGATGCATTATGGAGACAGAGCGACCACTGATCCTCACAGAAGCTCATGAAGGAATCATAGGAGGACATTATGTAGGGAGATAAATTGCGCAGAAGGTTCTGAGAGTTGGACTTTGGTGGCCTACCTTACACATAGATGCTAAAGATTATGCCAGAGCATGTGATGTATGCCAGAGAGTTGGAAAACCATCACGAAGAGATGAAATTCCATTAGCACTACAGATGACCCTACAAGCATTTGAAAAGTGGGCCATTGACTTCGTGGGACCTATAAAACCACCAGGAAAGCACACAGGAGAAAGGTATATTGTTATTGCGACAAAATACTTAACCAGATGGGCTGAAGCCAGAGCAGTAAAAGGCTGTAGTGAAACTACAACTGCGTGTTTTATATTTGATGACATAATAACTAGGTTTGGATGCCCCAAGATCCTTATGAGTGATCAAGGCACACGCTTCATCAATAAGACAGTTGAATCCCTGACTGAAGAATTTATAGTCCACCATCAGAAGAGTACACCTTACCATCCACAAGTAAATAGAACAGTTGAAGCATTCAACAATATCTTGGAGATTGCACTGACAAAGATTTGCAGTGTGAACATGGATGACTGGGATTTAAGAATACCTGTAGTACTATGGGCCTATAGAATTACTTGCAAGAAATTAACATTGTAGACCCCTTTCAAGTTGGTTTATGGTCTTGAAGCTGTTGTCCTGATGGAATACTTAGTGCCAAGCTTAAGAATTGTTGCCTTTACAGGCATGGATGAGACTAGCGCTGTTCAAGAGAGACTTTCAAAGTTAGTTGAACTGGAAGAAGACAAATTTATTGTAGGATTCCACCAACAGGTTCAGAAGGGAAGAGAGAAGGCCTATCATGAAGGCACATCAAGAAGAAGGCATTCAAGCAAGGTGATTTAGTACTGATGTATGATAGTAAGTTTATAAAACACCTTGGGAAGTTTAGAATGCATTGGCTTGGACCATATGAGATAGCCTGTGTTACTGAAGGAGGAGATGCATAGTTGAAGACATTGAATGGAGAATGTAAGGAAGGGTTGGTGAATGGGAGTCGACTGAAGTTATACTATGACAACCAACTACCATCCAACTCTCAGTAAATGCATGAGGAAAAGGGTCTAGGTACTAGGTGGAATTGAAACTGGGTACCAGACACATAAAATATAGTCTGCACAAGGATGTGATGGAGGCATAGAGCAGAAAACAAAGATTGCACTACGTAGTCCAAAGTCGAAGTAAAGGAGAAGGATCAAATCCGAAGTGCCTCAGGACGAGTCACAGGTGAGTGTTGGGGTGCTGTTGGCCCTTGGTTATAGAAGAGAGTGAAGAAAAAGGAAGAAAAGGTGAAAGGCACACTTCGCAGAAGACACAATGATTGTCACTGGGTCGAAGTGAGCAGAAGAGAAGAAAATATGGAGAGAAGTAGGGAAACACAAGCCGTTGGATGAGGAGATCGAGGATGACAAATCAAAAAGGAATATGGATCGAGGACAACTCAACAAGTGGGAAAAATCCACCATTGGATGCTTTGGAGCATCACATGAGAAGGAAGGAAAGACAGGCTGACGAAGCCTAGAAAAAGCGGGTCAAGTTGACCTAGGGTTTTAGACACCTAGGGTTATGATATCTAGGGTTTTGGCACCTAGGTTTTGACCTAAGGCTGTCGGTGAGGTATTGTAATGTATAAATAAAGGTCAAGAGGACCTGGGTCAGGTCGGTACGATATTGTTGTTGATCTAGCTATAGTATTGTGAGAGAGATCATTGTATTGAGAGGGAGAAGTGCTAAGAGAGAGAGACTTCAGGTATTGTAAGATCTTCAGTTGTGTGAGAAGGTCAAGTACTGCAATTGGGTGCACAGGAAGGGGAGAGAAAGAGAGAAGAGAAGGAGGATCTATTAGCTAAAGAGCACATACTAGAACTATATGCTTTATCTTAATAAATCATAAGCACAGTTCTGTGGACGTAGCCATAGAGAGAGGGTGAACCATGTATATTTTGCATTATGTGTGTGATTGATGCCCTGATCTCTATCACTGTTATATCATTATTTTCATTGTTATGTTAGATCAACTCTATAGCTATGCAGGATAGACTTAGATTAACAAGTGGTATATGCATATTGTGTTGTTGTTGTACTAGCTCCACTTGATATTCCCGTGGTTGTAGACATCTCTGTCCTGTAACCCCCTCATAGCTGCTTCGAGTGAGACTACATCTTCTTCGTAGGTGTTGCCGAAAGGGCTAGTAGCTAGGGCTTGTTGGTGTGCTCTTGGAGCTGAACCCTGGGTCTGCCCCTGTGCTAACAATAACCCCCATCAAAACATTCCTACTGGAATGATTCCCAACCAAACTCTTATGAATCATCTTGGAGGAGGGTCTTACAATCCCAGACAAGGCCATGGTGCTTACTAGAACTTCGGATGGGCTGCAGTTCCCCAAACATAATCTTTCCAAGGAGCTTGGGGCTAGATGCCGCAACCCTGTCTCCCTTTTCTGGCCACACTCAACTTTCTAGACTTGTCTAAGTTGATGAACGACCCTGTGTGTCATGATCCTACATGGCCCCCATTCCCACCAAGCTTCCTTCAGATATTCTGAAATTTGAAGGTAAGAATGGCGAGGATCCTAGTGATCATGTCACCACCTTTCACCTATGGTGCTCTTCGAATTCCCTTAATGACGATTCCATTCAGTTAAGATTATTTCAACACATCCTCATTGGGGTTGTCACAAAACAGTATATTGAGCTACCTAGGGGGGCATATGGGACCTTTTGTCAGATGGGGCTAGTTTTTCTTAACCACTTCCAATTGTTGGTTTGTTACAATGCTGGCCTAAGAACTTCTTTCGACCTTACGCCAGGAAAAAACCACTCATATATCGGATCACATTCAGGAGTGGCGTAGATGAAAGAGGTTGATCAAGACTTGCATACCCCCTGAATTTCTTTTAGAATGGTTCCTTAAGTCCTTGTAGCCTCCTATCTCGAAGGATGTTGCTAGATCCGGGGCTACATATGAGGAAGAAGCAATTTTCAATGCCCAACAGTTAGATCTTATATACACTCAGTCTGGGATGTTATACCAGATTCTTTTGGACACATCGAGGTTATACTATGAGGCTAGACAAAAACCTGGACCTCATGCCGATGGCATTGTAGGCTCCGCCAATGTGAAATTTGTAGACTCATTGACAAGCCATTTGAAAGATTTGTCTCTAAACCAATCTGCATGAGGGCCAACTTCGTATGTGTCTTCCAATCCCACTAAGTCAGTGGATGTACATTCCATGCAATCATCGACTGACCCAAATGGTAGCCAACAACTAGGTGGGAATAAGAAGAAAGGACATAATAATAATCATAAGGGTGGGAAGAATAATAATAAACCAAAGGACAATGGTAATAATAATGCTGGTGAGGGAAAGAAAGAAAGGTGTAAGGTAAAATTTCCCTGTAAGATTTGTATAGACAATCATATTACTCATTTATGCCCCAAACTTGTGGAAGCTGTGAGGCTCTTATCTCTACCATCCGTTGTGCTGACAAATCCTTTCCCACATAAAAAACACGTGGCCTCGAGCTCCTCAAATGCCGAAAATGTGGCCGGTGGAAGCCAAAACCCACCGACACAAGACAATGACTGTTTGTGCATTAATATGGTCAATTCACAGGTTAATGTAGCCACCGAGTCTCGCAATTACATTTCTTCACAAACTATACCTGGTCTAGAATCTCCTCCTCCTCCTCCAGAGATGCCTTTGCAGATCGAAAAACCAGAGCCACCGCCTCGTATTTTGAAAGGAGTACTCAAGCGCTCTACCCACAATCCAAATGCTAAATCCACCCAAAATTACTCTATTGTTGAGGATCTAGGTCAAACCCCTTGTGCGATGTTGCCTTTGGAGGTACTCCAGACATGTCCTTCACAGAGAAATGCCTTGCTATCTGCATTATGATCTTTGACCCTAGTGGCTCGAAAGTTATCAATTTTGACATCACAGATCTTATACCTCACTTGCCTTACCATGTGGCATTCCAAATCCATGTGGGTTACTTGAAGTATACCATCAAACATGCAGTTGTTGACAAAGGCGATGCTACATGTGTGATGTACCTGATCTGTTGGAAAGCTCTTGGCTCTCTAACTCTTTCTCAATCTCTGACCATGTTGACTACTTTTGACAGTCATTCCTTCTGCCCTCACGATATTCTTCTTTCCTTTTTGGTCGAGTTAGGTCGGAAGATGGTAGAGGTGGATGTCAAGGTGGTTGATTCACCCCTTGATTATAACTTGTTACTAGGACACAATTGGACTTATTTTATGACTTCCGTCGTATCATATGTCTTCCATACTCTTTGTTTTCCTCATGATGGGAAGATTGTGATGGTTGACCAATTTTCCTTTGAGTATGCTAGCTCCAGTGCATCTGTTGGACCATCGATCCCCATGGTCGATAATTATCAGCTGACAATTGAGAATATCGGTGTCAGAATGCATTCATCCCTTATGGGTACTTTCAACTTCATGGCATCGATTCACCATGTTTAAACCATGTCCAGTAGGCCCGTTTCGTCAGAGAGGCTTGTTCCTTTCCTCACTTCCTATTTTAACCATCCTTGGACCCTACCTTACTTGACTACATCTTGTGAACGTTAGTCACATGATGGAATATCCATGCCACTATCGACAACAAAGATAGTGTATCAAGTTGTTCTTGACTCTTCCACTGATCCCGATCTTATTGCCTCGCTGATGGATGAGGAGGATCCTGTTCTTAAGCCCGTGTGGGCCACTTCATTGTCTTTCTAACATGACTTCCTTGATGAGACTTTTCCCTCGGATGAAGCTATCATCGAAGCCATGAATGGTTCTGACAAACCCTGGGATGATATGCATCATCGCTCTTATTTTCTCCCAGATCTTGCTAGAATCGAACTAGATGAATTTTAATCTACTTTGAGTGAGATAGTCGGTCATTCCGTAGTTCCATTTGATATGCATGAAATTTATGCTGAAGGAAATATGGAGATTATCTTTCCTACCGTCACAATCGATATCTCTCGTACCCTTGACAAGATTGAAAATGTACATATCAGCGTAGATTGTTTGCCAGAAGAAATCTTGATCTACACCAAGCTCTTCGAGGAATTTTGAGATGTATTTTCTTGGTCATATGAATAGATTCCAGGAATAGACCCTCGAATTGTTGAGCATGAGATTAGAACTTATCTGCACACTAAGCCTAATTGACAAAGTCTTAGAGTTGTCAATCCCTGGAAGGCCCCTGCTATTAAGGCAAAGGTAGAGAAACTGCTCAATCCTGGCTTTATCTACCTGGTTCCCTTGATTGAATGGGTATCCAATCTCGTTCCTCTGAATAAGACGCAAGGAACCATCCGTGTATGCATGGAATTCCATGACCTAAAAAATTCCTGTCCTAAATATAACTTCCTGACACCTTTCATCGATCATATTCTCGACAAGTGTGCGGGAAGTGAAGTGTTTTCTTTCATGGACAGATTTTCAGGGTATAACCAAATTCAAATTAAACCCGAGGATCAATAGAAGATGACATTTATGTGTCCTTGGGGTACTTTCGCATACCGAAAGATGCCTTTCGGCCTTAAAAACATTGAAGCAACCTTCCAACATTCTATGACCTTCACATTCCATGATCTTAAGCATATAGTCGAATCTTATCTTGACGATCTTGCTGCTCACTCTTGTAAGAGAGTGGATCACTCTAATCACCTTCGGCTAGTTTTTGAAAGATGTCATCATTATAGAATCTGGTTAAACCCTCATAAATGCATCTTTTGCATTAGGTCTGGACGTCATTTTGGATTTTTAGTGTCTGAGACCAGTATCATGGCATATCCATTAAAGGTTGAGGCAATACTTCGGTTGCCTCCCCCATGCACTATTTGAAAACTTCAAGGTTTACAGGGGAAAGATAAGTTTTTAAGTCGGTTTATAGTAAACTATGCCAATACTACTAAGGGTTTCACGCATCTTTTGAAGAAGGACACCCCTTTTATCTGGGATGATTGAGCCCAAGAATTCTTCGATGCTTTGAAGAAAGCCTTGGTATCGATGCCTTTGCTGAAGTCTCCTGACTACAATAGGGATTACTTTCTTTATGTTTCGACATCCAAAGAGATGATTGGTATGGTTTTGGTTCAAGAGGATGATGAGCTCTTCAAGCACGTCATCTACTATATTAGTCGAAACTTAGTTAGTCCTAGGCTCAACTATTCTCACGTTGAAAAGATAGCTTTGGTTGTCATTCACATAGTCCAACAATTACACCATTATATATTGCTTTGCAAGAATAATGTGGTTGCCGATGTCAATCCATTTCAATACATCCTTACTAGGCATATCATAGGGGGAAAACACAATAAATGGATTGTCATTTTACAAGTATTTGATCTTGATTTCGCTTTTGCGAAATCCAAGAAATCACTAGTCTTTGTGGAGTTAATATCCAACTTCGCACAATTAGATGAGGATGTTATCCATGTTGATTCATTTGTGGATGGACACATTTTCCTTATCTCGTCGTCCGACCCCTGGTATGGAGACATTGTTCTCTATCTTCAAACTTTGAAGTTCCCTCAACATCTCTCGTGAGATGACCAACGACGTGTGCGATACCAAGCTAAGAATTACATTATCGTCGGTGACACTTTGTATCGACGAGGAATAGAAAATATCCTATGTATTTGTTTAAATCATGAAGAATCCAAGTCGGTTCTAAACGATTGCCACAATGGGGCTTGTGGTGGTCATCTATCCGGGCTTACGACAGCCCATACAATTTTGTGAGCCAATTATTTCTGGCCTTCTATCTTTAAAGATTGCGTTGAAGTGGTTAAGAAGTGTCACCCCTGCTAGGTGTTCACTTGGAAAATGCGCTCGCATCCAACCCCTCTTCAACCAGTCATTACTGTTGGTCCCTTCACTAAGTGGGGGGTGGAATTTGTGGATTGCAACCCAACTTTAGCTAGGGGAATCAACACATTATCGTGGCCATAGAATAATTTATTAAGTGGGCCGAGGCCATGCCTACAGTTAAATTTGATAGGAAGATTGCCACCTTCTTCATATTCAATCAAATTATCGCCAGGTTGGTATCTCGAGTGAGATTGTCACTGATCATGGAAGTCACTTTCAGAATGAAATGATGGAAGATCTAGCATCCAATATGGGGTTTAAGCATGGTCATTCTTACCCTTACTACCCCTAGGAAAATGTATAGGTAGAGGCTGTCAACAAGTCTCTCAAGATCATTTTGTAGAAAACTGTCAACCAGAGTAAATATGACTGACACATTATACTATATCCCACACTATGGGCATACTGAACCTTGGTTAATACTGTCATCGGATTTTATCCTTTCCAGTTAGTACATGGTGTGGAGTCGATATTACCTATTGAATGAAAAATCCATTCTCTTAAATTGGCAGTCACGCTCCTCCTTGACACTTCTGATCTCGAGCGGCGCTTTGTGCACCTAGAGAGTTTTGACGAGCAATGTCGAGACGTCTCTAAAACTATCAAGGCAAACAAAAGACATGTCAAGGTCTAGTACGATAAGTCTGTCTGTCCTCCGTTGTACGCTGAGGGTGATTTGGTCCTTTTATATGATCAAGCCAAAGAACTGTTGGGGGTAGGAAAGTTCAAACCCATGTGTCACAGTCCCTATATTGTGCGACGTGTCTTAGAAAAAGGAGCCTATAAGTTAGATGATTATGAAGGGAACATGTTGTCTAAGCCTAGGAATAGGCTCTACTTGAAAATATATTACGCTTGAGCCCCAAGCTTGGGCATAACTCTTTCTATACTAATGTAATTTAGTGTATATATCTTTTCCCTCTATTTTTTCGTCTTCAGCTTGCTTATCGAGTTTTCCCTTGGTTGGAATATGTCAACAAAGTCTTTGGTCTACTTAGGATTCACAAAAGGAGCCAGTCATTATACAAGCAACTTGGATTCTTTCGCTTGGGTGGTTTACTCACCCGAGGGTCTACTGGTGTCTTCATGTGGCGTATGCCTAGGGTCATCCACGAATAATGTGGCATAATATAACACTGCTATAAAACTTTTGTGTGATGCTATTTCACATGGTATTCACTCTTTAGAGGTTCGACTAGATTCCCAGTTAGTAGTATGTTAGTTGAATGACAGTTACCACGTGCTCGGTCCTACTTTACTTCGACGATTCCTACAGGTATGTCTTTTAGAGCGACATTTTGATTTTATTACTTATCATCACATACCTAGGAGTTCTAATTATGTATCCGATGCTTATGATAATTTCATTTTAGATTGGCATTTGTCACATAACTAAAGCAAATAAAACAATCTCATCAATGTACACATTGTAATATAAGTAAAGTCGAAGAACCCTATTTTATATATATTTCAAAAAATATGGTGTTTATAGTACAAAATTGGGGCTAACACCCTCAATACACATATACAACCGATAATAAAAAATCCATGAAATATATGCTTGTGGTGCCAGATGTGTGTCATGATAAAAAACTACGATGTTTGCGAGACACCGAAAGAGTCACACCCAAGCTCTAGGCACACCAACCACTTGCTGCTTCATCGCCTCCGATAGATCCTCTACCTGAACCATTAGAATCCTATGTGTCAAATGAGACAGGTTTCCCTGCACATTTTGAAGGATTCTCTCTAATTCTTCTCCCACCACCTCATCTCCCTGGTGTACCCGATGATGTCGTGGAAGCCCGTCCGGCTGTCGGGGACCTACGTCTGCATCACACAAGTGTCTATTTAGTACTTAAGCATCATCCAAAAATATTTTTGTTTTATTATAAAAAAATACAAAAAAATGAAATATTTAAAAACTTTGGCATACTTATGTCCCCATAGGTGGTCCCTGGTGACAGTGAAATGTCAAGGTCTTCTCTGAAGTTGATCCCTGCCTAGGCGTAGTCATCCATAGAAATGACCTATCGCCTCCACCAATAAAATATATCATCGTTGTAGGTTGTGGGCACCCTACCTCCCCCCTGCCATATCATTACCTCAGTCCACCATGCCATGGATGGATCCCAAGGTCCTTGAGGAAGGATCTCGACTCTGAGTCTTAAACCTGGCACCTACTCGAAGAAAAAGCTACACAAGATAGATGCAAACTTGAAGTTCCTCTTGTCACCTTTTTTACATTTTTTCAACTGGATTTGCATATTAGCCAGTAGTGAGGTGCACCAATCATACACTGTGGGTCTCAAACACTCTGCAAAATAGAACATGAGCGGCCTCGATGCCTGGTGAAATGAAGCCGATCTTGTGATCCTGGTCAAAACCAGAACAACAATCTTGAGGCTGAGATTGTTTATCACTCGAATGGGGAGTTGACTCCTGACCTTCTCGGTCCCTTATATACAATGAGCGTCTATGTAATCTTCTATCTTCATACCGCTCCCATCTCCCCAGGCTTTGAGGTTCACAACCTCACCTCGGTGCGACAACCCAGTCAAGAAATATATATCCTTGAATTCAATCCTCAATGGTTGCCCATCGAGGTTGAATCTCTCACTGTCTGGGTCCCAATAATCCATGAGAAACTATAAAAACCTCACTTGGGCCCTCATCCCTTTGAGTGCCCAAAATTTGTACAATCCGCATATTTTCAAGTCCATTTGGGCCCCTAGATCTCTTTCCACAACAACATCTACCTCCTCATGTTCCCTTTCCCTCCATTCTAGCACCATCCTACCAGAGAAACATCAATTTTTTGAGTTAGCAACCATCGAAAACCTTGTTTATGTACTTGTACTAGGCTGCAGCATTCACATTCGTGTATAGGGCTGAGTACACGCAACATGTATTTTACATAGTTGCGTATACACGACTCAATGAGTGGTAGCCCACGTACACCAAAATACCTAATTTGCAGCTTAATTAACCCAATTTTTGAAACCTAAATAAAAAATGTAATCCACTAGAAAGGAAGAGGAGGGAAAGAGGAATTACCTGGTCTGGACAGTCTATGATTCCATCACTCGACGCTCCTGCAATCACCAGTTGAAGATTGAAGGTAATTTGGTCCAATTTTCAATATTTGGGTAAAAAGTCAAAATGACATAGTAAAATTTGGTTTTTGTTACTATTTATAGCAGTTTTTACTCACTTTTTATAGTTTTAGATTGTATTTTCACCTAATGTACTAATACACTGGTGGATTGAGTTGATTTTTGTAGTTTTCGCCAAGGATTCTTGTGGTTTTTAGCGTTATGTTGACCATTCATAACTATGTGAAGGTATTTTTTCTACCCAACATATAGGATAGGTATCCATTCCATCATGCACATTCGCATTGTCCTATAAATGTCACTCACATGCCTTAGGTACGAACCCATTTTTCATGACACAGAACCTTCCATCTGCTACAAGATGTGTCATTATCAAATGGTAGAGACTTACCAAACATGGGTACCCTAGTTATATCCTTTGCTCCATTTGGTGTCCATGCAAATATTTCTTCCATAGGACCAGGAGTACCTTATAGCTAATACATGAATTTATGCTGAGCCTTATTTATCACTCATAAACATGCTTACCTATACCTAGAGGACTCCCAAGCATGTTTTATTTAAGCTCTTTTCCCACTCGTTTTCAAAAAGTGAAAATATTGCTGAGTGAACTTGTCTCTTTCACACTCGTAAATTGGATTTGAAAGGATGTCTATTTGGTACAAGTTTATCCATTTTTCACATCAAGTAGACTCAAATTATGAAAATAAACATTTTTTGGCGTTAAGTTGTGATTTCATCTCATGCCCTTGCTTGTATTATTGAGCCTATAGTTGGTTCTCTCTTTGTGTTATTAACCGTTTGCCTCAACAATTTTGCATCCTCAACCAAGTAGAGCCTCGTTTATATCCTTCACAATTTGAAACCCTATCCCTAGGAGGGAACATTCCCTCGAGTGTCCATCTCCTATATGCACCTCCTTGCATTGAGCATAGGTATGTTCCACTGCTGGAACTAGTTTTGCTTACTTGTGACACTTGTTTCCTCCTCTGTATCATTGCATTCATTTGGCTATGAAAAAACAAAAAAAACAGGCATGAAGGGAGTATTATCTTATATTGATAGTAGTCGTGTTGCCTTTGAACATAGCACCAAGTTATTGAGTCCACTTGTCATATAAATTTTGGGTTTAGCATGACCTTAGGAAGCTGAGCTCATTACAAAGAGTTTTCTCCACCGACTAGTTACTCTTCCAGTCCCTATGGAGAGTTTTATTGATGTCTCCTGCCTCTCATGGTTTCATCATTGAGTCTATGCTACCAGAGTATTCCATATGTCTCATGCTCTTGTTCAAAGGAAGTCTATCAACTTGTGTCGACCATTCCTCAGAACTCTTGACTTTTCATGTCAGCCATACCCTCAATTTGTCTCATAATCACATGATGTTGTAGTTCTATTACGCACCTTGGTCCTAAAGTCATAATTGGTAGGTGACCTTGAACCCAATAGTTGACATTTCATCATTGGTCATTGATTGCGTGGTTTCCCTTGTGTTTGATGGCAAGACATCTATTCACACATTCGGATTCGTGTAGTGTCTTGGATTCCCTTAACCTTATTGGTGGTTTCCTCTCCTTTGTCAACAATTTTCCTCATTGGCTACTATTCAGAGGGTCTTTTTCATGTACCACTTGCACTTGGCACATGCAAAATACGGACAGGGTCGTTGGTTTGTGAACATGTTCTTCATCCGATTTCCTCCAAATCATGAAGCTCCTGCTTTGTACCTCGTGCTAAATGATGAAATATTACTTAATGTTCTCCTTTCAGCCGGTCTCCTTCCATTGACTTCAACTCATCTATTTTAGAAATGAGACCTAGAGTGCTATGAGTACCTTGAGGTTTGCAGTCATTAGTGGCAGGTTCTCTCACCATCGACACTTGGGAATACATCAATGTCTCTTGATCGATGGATTCTTCAAGTGTTCGACCCCAAATCCTTTATTCACACTTGTAAGAATGTACTCGGTGCCTTGATACCTACTTTCATCATCGGTAGGCTTTCTCGCATTTGTTAATGGTATACCTCAATGACTAGTAATCGAACGAAGTCTCATTGTGTTTGATCTCAACTCCTTTATTCACACGATGTAGACTTGCACCTTTGGCAGATTGTGTAGAAGACTTGAAGAAATCGGTATGTGGCCACAACTTTCCTGAGTTGTTGCTTCCTTTTTCATTAAACCAATACCTATGTGACTTCAATGATCATGGGAGATTGGATTGTACTCCATTGTATACAAAAATCTTCAGATTGATTTTGAGACTGGTTCTACTGGGCCTTGTTTGTGACTCTGACAACCTTTAGCATGTAACCACATTTGTATTTTCCTATTCATGGCCATGAACAATTGGTTGGTATATTTTCACATGGATCTGCAACGCAATTCAAATTGGCAGCCATGTATGCAAAGTCAGTACAGATTATAATGAGCAACTAGTTATTCTAGTTGGTTCCCCATCACTCTACTTTTGGGTTATTATAATGTATTTCTACCATTGTAGATACTCCTCTGACCTCACACATTAGGGGGCATCTATTATAGAAAGATTTTCCTCACCCAATGCAATCTTGCACATAAGGCCTTTTTCTATTTCCCTATGCAGACTTGTCATCCCTTTTTGCAAATCCCAGAGCTAAAAATACATTTTTTCCACATATAAGCACCTTGACTACTATACATCATGCGTATATGCAGGTTACACCACTACAACCCACGTACATCGGGAAATGTATCCAAAATTGAAAAATGGTGTCAGGTTTCCATTTCACGATAGGATATCAATGATCCTTGGCCTTCCATATACTAGAAACGTTCCGAATCAGCCCTTCAGTTCCACTCGAAGGATATAAATGGGCCAATTTAGAGCTATGGAAAACAAGAGAAATAATTCAAATTTGAGAGCAAAGTTACTCTGGAGGAATTATTCACTTCACATTGAGTTTGCATTCCTTTATCCTTTAAGTATGAACACAATGTTCAACCCCCAAGCTCTTCCCTTATTGAGTGAGAACTCCATTGTCTCTCTTACATGAGCTTTCCTTTCATGGAGGATTGAAGTGGTGGAGGCCCAACTAGAAGGAACTTAGTTTCTGAGTTCCGAATCATGCTGACATGAAAGTCTGTCACTTATTTGCTTCTGTTGATCATATCTTAATAGAAATACTCTTTTCTTGTCCAATTGATATCTTGCAAATATTTGAATTATTATTCCATGGGCGTATTTGTTATGAATGTTAATGGATTATGCTATTGAATGTGATAGCATCATATATCACCATATTGTTGCTTTTCTTGGTTTTTGAGGACTAGTTGTAGGTATATTGCTTTGGGTCAGGTGCTCAACAGTGGACTTCCTCAAAGTTCTAGCGAGGTAGGCCTTTTATCTTGCCTTTCTAGCATATTTGTTTATATAGAATACTTTAGAATAGAGTTGATTTCTGTAGTCATTTCTATCTGTTGTGGTTTGCCCCTAGCGATAGAGGGATTTTCCTTGTAACAAGTATACATTGCTTCCCTTCATGCAATGTTTTAGTTAAGTTAATAATTGGTTCTACACCTAGTAGTCTAGACTTAAGTCTCAGTCCTAGGTGGACGAGAACCTCTGCAACTTTGATAAATATGCATTCTTTGTATGTTTTAAGGGTTGGGAGTTTTTGGAAGAAGAGTAGAAGAAACATAAGGGTTGGACTTGTTCAATGAATTGTAAAGTTTTCTACCTAGTGAATATATGTTGATGACAGTTGTGTTCTCTTACTCAAATCTTCATGTGTTGATTCTTATCTTAAAGGAATATTTTGTGATGTGTGCAATGTACATTTACTTATTCTTTCAGCTATTGTTTTAGTTTACCTTTTGCTGATTATGCAACCTGTTATACAACTATTGTTCAATGAAAGATCCACTATTTTTGAACCTGTCGAATGATTTACATCTAGATATTTGTCTAAGTCTTGAGATATTATTTTAAGTCTTAGGTTTCACACATCAAGTGATTCATTGCATTGCTTGTTGTTGTTTCATGTGTTTTTCTTTTCCTATCCCCAACTATCTATTAACACCCATACCATTAGCAAAGGAGAACCTAATTTTATACTGCATGGCATGTCAAACCAGAGTACCATATTTGAAAACCTATCCTTAAGCTGACCAACAAAACCAACTTATTAAAGAATAGTCCTTCCAAAAATGATAGGTGGCCTAGCTTTTCCCTTTAGCAGTAAGGTGCAGACCTTAGGACCAACATCTTCTGGCGTCGTTGCCGGGGAACGAATTAAGGAAATATCTTTCCCTAGGAGAACAAAAATGATCAGATCTAATCTTTGATGGTGAACAAAGACTGGACACATTTAGAATGCATATCCTTCACCCAACAACTCCATGGTTAAAGAATCTAGTGGCGACTCCATTGAGTAAAATTTACGAAAGAAATACTGATGCATAGAAAGGGACTCAACAGATCCAAAACTGAATGCATCAAAGACACCAAGGCTAAAATTAATCCTGAGAATAACACAATATTCTCTGATCCAGAAAGGAAATTAAGAAAATCCACAGTAGCTCAGAGATATACCTCCCCCCCTCAAGGGTAAATATGCACACAAAGCGTCTACTTCCTTTCATCATCACAAGCAACTTGAATTTTCTATCCATGAGAATCACAATTCCAAGGAACCTCATACATCTTCAACTCCTAAATATACTTCATCATCCAATCCAACATCCACCACTATAGCTCCCATAAATATTCATATTCTTGTTTCCCAAGCCATGGCTTCCAACAGGATGGATGTCATAATTGCTGCCGGATATGCACCCCTAGTTCTACCTATAGGCTTACATGCCCTCTCAACCACAAATTACATGAAATATTTACCTAGGTATAATGGAGAAGGTGAGGTTACTACTGAGGAACATATAGTATCTTTCTATATCTTTGCAAACAACTTTAACATTGAATATGAAAATGTGTGGACGAGGTTGTTTGTGTAGAGTCTGGATGGAGAAGTTAGAAAATGGTTTAGGGGTATTCCTCCAGCCTCCATTGCAGATATTGAGGCATTAGATGAATCTTTCTTAAAGCAATGGGGAGATAAGAGATATTATCTCTACTACATCACTGAGTTTGAGACTCTAAAGATAAAGAATGGTGAATCTATTTCAGATCTCACCAAGAGATTCAATAAGAATTATGGTAGAATCCCATATGAGATCAAACCAACTAAAGCCTATGCCAAGATCACTTGTGCCAATGCATTTGATGCAAATTTCTCCTTCTTGCCGAGGTAGAGAAGATATACCACACTATTTTCCATGCAAGAAGCAACCATTGAGGTTGAATCTAACATCTTGGCATTAGACAGGTTAAAGACTAGATATGATAAAGACAAGAAGAACATAGAGAGGATTCCCCTACCTCCTCTAACTCAGCCACCTCTGATCCCAAACTTGATGAAATGACCAAAAAATTGTAGGATCTGACATCTGAAATAGCTAAGTTGAAATGGGAATCTAAATAACCAAATGAGGCTTTTCAAGGGGCAGGAAATAGAAATCCAAACCAATTTAGAAGGCCTAATGATGCCCCTCAGATAATGTAGAGAGAAAGGAGGAATGCTGATGATCAAAGGGCATTTCCTTATTTCCAAAACAACCAGATTGAGGATATGGATGTAGAGAATGATGCCGTGGATGATACTGTTGTGTTGTTCAATGAAATAGATTATTATACCAGCCACCTAACACAACAAGAATATGAGGTAGCACAACTATCAAATTAGTTTGATAATTAGATAGGAGAAAAGGGAGTTATTCAAGGCCAACCCTAGAAGAAATATGATTTGAGGACAAGAGAAGGGGCTCCAAAAGACACTACCTCTGATCAAAACAAACAAGCTAAAGTTCCTCCCAAGCCTAATCCAAGCAAAGGTATGTCATCTAAAACTCAGGAAACTACCTCATCTAAACATGCAACCCTTGAAATAAAGGAAGCTGATAGGCCACCAATCTCCTTCAGCTTGGAACATGAGTTAAGTAAGATTAAGATCCCCGCGCCTTTAAAAGACTTGATGAATAATGAACCTTTCAAAAAAACTATCATGAAATTTCTGCAACCAACAACTCCTAGTGTATCTTCTGATGTAATCAGTTTGTAGAATGAAAACCTAGACATTACAATGGGTCCACACATTGAGGATGGATCTGATGCCTCTCCACCATTCTATATATATTTAAATGTTCATGAAAAGATCCTGCATAACTGTATTATGGACTCATGAGCCTCAGACAATTTCATGCCCAAAGTTGTTATGGAAGAACTAGGTCTGGAGATCACCAAACCTTACCAAGACCTGTACTCCTTTGATTCTAAGAAAGTAAAATGTCTTGGATTGATAAATGATATGGTGGTTTCTTTGGCACAATTACCAATGAAGAGTGTAGTGATGGACATTGTTTTGGCTGACATTCCCCAAAAGTTTGGTATGTTCTTATCCAGAACTTGGGCTAAGAAGGTTGGAGGATCATTACAAATGGACCTCACTTATGCCACCATCCCGGTGTTTGGAGGTGAACATAGGAGACTATAGAGAGAGGTAAGGTTAGCCTACATTGTTATTGATCATCATAACCTAAGAAATCACCCCATTTGTGTTGTTGAGGATGATATCAATTCATCTGTTTTTCATTTAAATGATGATGAACTTGAAACATCAGTTAGCCAACGCAAAGATCAGCCACTGATAGGCTAGCAAAGCAACGTATGGAAAATGTGTTTCGATGGATCTTCATCTAAGGAAGGATCAGGTGCATGTATACTCCTTATTTCCCCTTCAGAAGAGGTAATCACAATCTCTTATAAGATGGAGTTTGAAAATACTAATAATATAGCTAAATATGAAGCTCTAGTGTTGGGATTGAGGGATGCCAAAGACATGGCCATTGGTTGTTTGGCAGTTTTTGGTGATTCTGAGTTAATCATCAATCAAGTTACGAACATCTATCAAGCTAAACAACAGAGGCTCAAGCAATACATAAACGAGGTATGGGACGTAATCAACAATTTATTTCTAGAATTTAATATATCCTTCATCCCCAGAGAGGAGAATCAGAAGGTAGATTCTTTGGCCTTGGCTACTAGAACTTTTAGACCTCCCCTTGGCCCAAATATTAAATATTAGGTGGAAATCAGGCATAAAAAAACCATACCAGATAACATAAGGCACTGGTAAGTATTTAGTGA
This sequence comes from Picea glauca, assembly GCA_000966675.3. Classification (NCBI taxonomy): domain Eukaryota; kingdom Viridiplantae; phylum Streptophyta; class Pinopsida; order Pinales; family Pinaceae; genus Picea; species Picea glauca. The sequence goes on along the minus strand of JZKD02S2001458.1, from coordinate 79,963 downwards.
TGATCTCGAGCTGCAAAGATTTCTACACACCATTGATGAATTCTCCAATATCTCAATTGATCAAGAAAGTCAAGAAGGTGAAAATGAGGAATTAGAATATCAACAAACATCTCATTTGTTGAAGACAATAGCTGGTCATGATATTGTGGAGCTGAAAATCAATCACATTCCAAAAGGACTTGTGCCATTGGAAAGGTTGTTTGACAATAATAATGTCTACAGAGGAGCTTCCATGAAGAATCAAGAAGAAGAGATAACATATTGCAATATTGGGACCACTGAGAATCCCAAGATCATCAAGCTGTCCAAAGAAATAGCTGCAGAACAAAAGGATAGGTATGTCAGTCTCATAAAAAAGTTTGCTGATATTTTTGCATGGTCCTATGAATATTTGAAGACATTTGACACTGACATCATCCAACACAAGATCCCTCTAAAGGTCAGCTCCAAGCCATCCATATAGAAGATTCAGAAATTTAATCCCATGTTAATGTCCATAATTGAGAAAGAGCTGAAAAGAATGTTGGATGCCAAGATTATTGTACCATTGAGGTACTCAAATTGGGTGGCCAACTTAGTACCTGTAAGGGAGAAAAATGGGGAGATACACTTGTGTGTTGATTTCAGGAATCTCAACAAGTGTTCTCTGAAGGAAAATTACCCCCTCCCCAAGATGGATCATATTTTACAGAGGGTGGTAGGTGCACACAAAATTTCCTTGTTAGATGGATACTCTAGTTATAACCAAATAGCAGTGCATGAGGAAGATAAAGAAAAAACAACATTCACCACCCCATGGGGAACATTCATGTACGACAAGATGCATTTCAGGATGATGAATGTAGGGACCACTTTTCAGAGTGCCATGGACATAGCTTTCATGGGGGAAAGGGAAACATTTATGGTTATATACTTGGATGACATCACCATTTTCTCTAAGTCTGATGATGAACATTTGCAACATCTGGAGCAGGTTTTCAAGAAATGCAGGAGACATGTAATATCTCTCAATCCTAGGAAGTCTCACTTTTCCATGCCATAAGGAAAGTTCCTAGGCCACATCATATCAATAGGAGGTATAAAAATTGATCCAAATAGGGTTTGTGCCATTCAAGAGATTGAGATCCCTAAAAATAAAAAGGTTGTCCAGTCTTTTATTGGTAAGATAAAATTCCTTAGACATTTTGTGCCAAATTTTGCTGAAATTATGAAGCCTATCACTAACATGTTGAAGAAAGATGCTAGGATAAAATGGTCACTAGAGGAAAATCAACATTCCAAAGGATCAAGCAGGCTTTAGTTGAATCCTCTGTATTAGATAGCCCTGACTATACCAAAAATTTCTTCATCTTCTCTTTTTCTTCAGAGGAGACCATTGCTGCTGTGCTACTGCAAAAAAACGAAGAAGGGAATGAGCAAGAGAGCTTATGCATTGGTCAAAGCACTGAAGGCCTTCAGGGTTTATGTGTTACAGTCTAGCATAACAACCTTTGTTCCTAGCAGTAGTGTCAAAGAGATTCTGGTCTAGCCAGACAGTGAGGGAAAAAGAGGGAAGTGGATTGTCAAACTATTGGAGTATGACCTACACATAAATCCCACCAAGATGATCAAAGGAGAAGGACTTGCCAAGTTGTTATCATAATCAAAGATTTAATTGCATCGAATCTTCACCCAATCAGACACACCCCGCATACAGCCTGGACAAGACAAGTTACATGTATTTGAAAACTACTCCTCTTCACCTTGGTACAAAAACATCATTTATTTTCTGCAGCATTTGGAATGTCTGCCAGATGTAAAGAAGACAAAGGCCATTTCTCTCAAATTGAAGGCTATCAAATTTTTCATTTTAAACTAGAGCTTGTATTGGAGGGATCCCACTGGAATCCTGTTAAAATGACTTGATGAAAATGAAGCCAAACAAGTCACAACAGAAAGGCATAGAGGAGTATGTGGAGGACACCAACACTGAAGGGCCACAACTCTCAAGATCCTGAGGGTAGGATACTACTGGCTGACCCTCTTCTTTGATGTGTTTGCTACTATCAGGGCCTGCAATGAATGCCAGATATTTGGGAAACAAAAGTTACTGTCTCTACCCCTAAAACCTATCATTTCTAGTGGTCCATTTCAAAATGGGGGTTAGAATTCATAAGAGAGATAAAACCACCCTCCCGTGGACAACACAAGTGGATCCTCACTGCCATCGACTACTTCACAAAGTGGATTGAGGCTATGCCCACTAGGAATTCCACTGACAAGGTGATCATGAATTTCTTGGAAACTAATATTTTTTCCAGATTTGGTTGCCCCAACAAGATTATAACAGGCAATGCCCAAACATTCAAGTCCAAATCCATGATTGACTTCTGTGGTAGTCATAACATTTCCTTGACACATTCCATGCCCTATTACCCTCATGGGAATGGTTTGGAAGAGTCATCAAACAAAACTCTCATTAGTATTATCAATAAGTTGTTGACTGAAAATAAGAAAACCCGAGACTCTAAACTTAAGTATGCTTTGTGGGCCGACAAAATCAACACCAAGAAGTCTTTGGGAATCTCGCCATTTTAGCTTGTTTATGGCATATACACTATTTTCCCCACTCATCTTGGTATACCAATCCTAAAATTATTACAATAAGAGATTGAGGAGCCAAATGAAATCCAAAGGAGAATCTTCCAGATTAAAGAAGTTCAACAAAAGAGAGAAGCACTGGATCAGAGGACAAAAGCATACCAGAACAAGATCAAATAAACTTTTGACAAGAAAACCAAGAAGGAAATCTTTCAAAAGGGTGACTTGCTCTTGAGGTGGGATGCCAAAAGGGATGATAATTCCAAGCACGATAAGTTTGACAACCTTTGGTTTGGCTGTTTTAAGGTGGTTAAGGTTCTGGACAATAACACATTTATCTTGCATAATCTAGATGCAGAGATCTTCGGAGTCCCAGTAAATGGGCGCTTTCTAAAACACTATTTTGTTTAAGGATGAGGGAAATTCCCTCTTGTACCATAGATGCTTTCCTTTTATTTTCTCATTTGATTAGTTAGTTGTGTGTGAATAAAGACTCCATATCCCAACAAAGGCACTGGGGTGTAGTTGCAGTTTTCAGTTCAATAAAATGCATGGCTGAGGGACAGTAGCAGATACACAGGGATGACAGATAGGAACATAGGTAAGTGATGGAAGGTGAGAGTAGTATTTAATCCTAGGAACTAATCTACAGTTCTCAACACCTCACATGGACATGCTATCCCTAGTTGGAGCCAATGTTGTAACCTAGGTCTGCACCCCTTCCCTTTTCCCTCCTTTACCCTATCTATCCATCAATTCCGAGTTTTGTAGTTGCTTGTTTATCTTATCCTCCATTTTTCTTCATTCAACTTCATGACCATTGATTGTATGTACTTATTTTTCACCATACATTTTCTTTCCTAAAAAAGCATCACATGTTTTGGTTTGAGTTTCAAATACTCGTCATCATATTTTCCACTAACGAAGTATGTAGCTGGTCCACCGAGTCTTTTGTGTGTGTGCAGGAGATAGCCAGGTTTGAAAAATCCATTGAAAGCTCAGTAAGTATCCGCAGAGGTTAGCATCCAATCAGAGCAGGCCATGTCAGACTCGAAATACATGAAAACAACAGGTTGGCATGATTGATGGTGAAGATTTGACAATCAGGCCAGATCGATGGTTCCTATGCGTTCGAAGTTTCAAAGACGTGGAGAAAATACTTCTTTTCACGGATTTCCTAACTCCCATGCTAATCCCTATCGATGACATCCCCATCCTCCATATCAAAGTTCCTCACATGATTTTGTACCCCCTTGACCTTTCTACCTTTAACG
>JZKD02S2001458.1:65263-76084 GCA_000966675.3 Picea glauca | reverse complement strand
TTCCCCGTTCTCGAGCCCACCTAACATGGCACATCCTCATGATTTTATACTCCCCCACTCTCTAATCTGCTTACCACCTACCCCCCCATCCAGAATCCTGCCAAAATACCACTCATACCACCACTCTCTGGATGCGCCACTTATCCTCCACTCATACTCCCACTACCGCTCAACTCTCGCCACCTGTTCCCCCGACTACTCTCCATACCACCTATCACCTCCACATAATCCACATCCAATCGTCTCATCTCCTATTGGATGCTTGCCTCCATGTCTCCCTCCATGACAGTTGGGTCGACAAATGTTCCAACAAAGCTATTCATAGGTACAGATGGCAACTGACGGGGTTGAGACAGAGTGCGCTTAGTTGCCGAAAGCTCTGTTATAGACAAAGAGTTAAAGCTTAGTCCCAGATCGATGTAGACTAGTTCCAGAACACTTCAGATGATCTGCCTCTTCCTCAATCGGGTAGTGTGAATATCTACTCGTGCAACCAGTTACCCTCTATAGGCCTCAAACAACTTGCATGCATGCCATTACTCGACACAAAACTCTGTTCTGTCACTCCTATTCTTTTTCTGCCAGTCCCAGTTCATCCAACGCAGGCATCGGTTCTGTCTCAGAGACAGTAGTAGTTTTCATTTTTTCAGTTCCATAATTCTTTAGGTTGAGTTAATAAATGGTGTTCTGTGTGATAAGAACCACTCTTTTTGGTTAAGTCAAGAGTAAAGTATACATTACTGCCCTCTGTGCAATGTTTTAGTTAAGTTAATAATTGGTTCTACACCTAGTAGTTGAGAGTTAAGTCTCAGTCCCAGGTGGACGAAAACCTCTACAACTTTGATAAATATGTAGTCTTTGTATGTTTTAAGGGTTGGGATATTTTGGAAGGAGAGTAGAAGTAGCAGAAGGGTTGGACCTGTTCAGTTAATTGTAAAGTTTTCTACCTAGTGAATATATGTTGATGACAATTGTGTTCTCTTACTCAAATATTTATGTGTTGATTCTTATCTTGAAGGCAGATTTTGTGATGTGTGCAATGTACATTTCCTTATTCTTTCAACAATTGTTTTAGTTTATCTTTTGTTGATTATGCAACCTGTTATACAACTATTGTTCAGTGAAAGACCCACTATTTTGCAACCTGTCGAATGATTTGCATCTAGATATTTGTTTAAGTATTGAGATATTATTTTAAGTATTAGCTTTAACACATCAAGTGATTCATTGCATTGCTTATTGTTGTTTCCTGTGTTTGTCTTTTCATATCCCCAATTGTCTATTAACACCCATACCATTAGCAAAGGAGAACCTACTTTTATACTGCATGGCTTTTCCAACCAGAGTACCATCTTTGAAAACCTATCCTTAAGATGACCAACAAAACCAACTTATTAAAGAATAATCATTCCAAAACTGATAGGTGGCCTAGCTTTTCCCTTTAGTAGTAAGGTGTAGACCTTATGACCGACAAGAGGGATCGACTCCACTTGGAGAGGAGATGACTACTGCATAAGAGTATATTGTTGTTGGTGAGGTGGTAGGTATGATAAGATCCTTCCAGAGGATGTCAGAGGCATTGATCAACCACCTAGATCGAGAAGAGGGCAGAGTGTCTGTGTCCAATGAGGGTTCAGAGCGCACTCCATTAGGTAGTAGTAGTATACACAGAGAACTTGAGAAAGTGAAGTTTCCCAAGTTCTGGGGTGCCATAGATGGATTAGCCGTCGAGTCATGGTTGGATAACATGGCGATCTGCTTCGCACTTCAGAATTACACCTCCAACATGAAAGTCCACATGACGGTCTTTCGACCGAAAGAGAGTGCTATACTTTGGTGGAAGACATTCTTACCTCAACTAAACATGGCCTTTGAAGACGTTTTATGGTAATTGTTCGAGGAATGATTCCGGGAGAGGTACTTTTATGATGAATTCATTGAGAGCCAGTTTAATGAGTTTAATGCGTTACAACAGGGTATTCGTACGGTACCGAAGTATGAGGCCAGGTTCATGGAGCTACTTAGATATACTCCATATCATATATGATCCATATCTAAACATTCATGCAAAGGTGATGATCTTGATGCCTTAGACATTACACGATGTAGTTCAGAAGGCCCTCATAACTGATGAAGAGCCGAACAATGGGGGTCAGGGAAGTAATACTGCTAGAAAGACTGGACATGCGACACTGGGAGCACAATAACATTAGACACCAACTAGATATATTTCTAGGCACTATGATATGCCCATTGGACCTATGTTCTCAACACTGTGATGATAGACTCCTCAACAGAGGACTCCCTACAGAGCACCACAACAACAACACCAACAATGTCATCTGTAACAACAATAGTTTAGGCATGTTCAATAGAACATACCAAGATCACAAACTCTTAGGCCATCAACTTCTACTTATGGAACTAGGATCATGTTGATGGGTGTTTATGAGACACCGTCAATGAGAAGGGAAGATCTGGTCCGAGGTTGTCTATTTAACCCAATCCATTTCGAATAATCTACCCTGACAGGTTTTATGGCTTCGTTAGCCAACTAAGATTCTAAATTGACTAAATATATAATCCTATCAATTAAAACACTAATATGATTACTTATCTAATAGTAGTATTATATACAATAGATATATACAGATACAAGGTTTAAATAAAGCCTTGTGAAAATGATGGTTTAAACTAATGAATCAAAGTTTAAATAAGATGAAAAACTAAAAGAAATCGTTTTATTACTATAAATGGAAAATAACAAGAGATGAATGAATAAGATTTAAAAAATGATGTAACTATAATGAACAAAGCATTAAATTTGAATGATCTAATCATTATTCATTCGTAAAATAAATAAATCAAATGAAAGAAAGCTAACTAACTTGATGTTGATCAGCTGTGAATAAAAGTACTAAGCTATATTCATCTTTCTGCGTAATGTAAGATCCATTTAACCTATTTCCAAGAATAAATCTATGGCAAGAAGCAAGAACAATATTTCCTGAAGCAACTCAAGGAAATTATTTATATTTCGAAAGCAAATCTATGATAACAAAAAGACAAATATATTTTCATTCATGTGACTTTAAATTGTCCAAAAGCTGAAGATGAAATCAACTTCGATCATCGACAAATGGTATTATCAACAATCCAACATTCGATGTAAACTCAAAATGTATAGATAGACGATTAGTCACAGAGATAATAATGACCAATAAATAATGAACCATGTAAGAGATAAGCACAACATGAAAACATAAATGTAGAACAATCTAAATCTAATTCATACAAATAACTTTTCATAATCAAAAAATATATGAAGGCCAATAATCACATTGTACAGTCTACAAAAGGACTAAAGCCAAAAAGTAATCTGCATCCCATATATTCCTCAAAATGATAAGTCCATCATCAGGTCCAAAAATAATTTCGCAGACTAGTAACTGGCTAGTATTTAAAGAGAAATTTTGGTTGTCCTGTATAACGCTGCTCCAACAACCTGTCTGTTAAGAAAAATCTATAGTAGAAGGTTGTGTAATTCTAAGATTGCGACAATGCCAGGATGAAAATCACTTTGACTAACAATTTAAATCTTATTTGAAATGCAGAAAGAACAACTTTCAAATTATGATCCTTAGTGAAGATATAATAGATTAATCGACAATAAGAAAAATCTCAGTTGAACAATTATATCTTTACAAATATCAATTACATGAATAAACTCAATATAATACAAGATTTGTATCAAAATAATACAATCACCAAGATCAAGATAATTGGAATAATAGACTCTTAAAGATTGAAAAAATTAATACATAAATGATAACAATTAACCATGTATTGATAAAACAGACTAAAGCTAATTTAAATCAATGCATAATCAATTACTCAAAGAATATGAAGATATTATAATGAAAAAAAACCATTTTACTCACGGGACAAAAACCATTAAGAAATCTGGAATTTCATATTCTTCTTCGAAAGTACTCGTCCATTCTCCCAAAATTCTAACCATCTGTTACTCCAGTTGAAAAAAAAAAGTTTACAAAAGAAATAATATACAAAAAAGAAAGGATAAAAATCCTCCTCTCAATTTCTTCATTCCCCTTGGGCTCTGAACTTTCTCATATATTTGTGCAATGAATGAACAGTCTGGGCGTCACTAATAATTTCCGCCACCTGAAATTTTCCTCGTAAAGAGACAAAAATATCTCTCTAATCATGCATTTGTTTGGGAAAAATATTGATATTAAGCTAAATGGGTCCATTCCGCAGATGGGTTTTCAACCATTTCTTCATATTCCTTACAGTTTGGCTGTAATCAGTCCCGTAAAATCGTCTGTCTGTTCTTGAACGCATTTTGAAATCTTATCTGTTGCTACTCATAAATTATTTGCAACAATCCAATATTATTTTTGGATCAATTATCTTGAACGTATTTATATAATAAAATCAAGCCATGATCAGATCCGTACCAAATAACTGATAATAGAAACCTGTAAAACAAAAAGAAACCAAATTAATAACCTAAAAATTGTGAATAAAAAAAAATCTAGAACAATAAAATTAAAATGAATTTAAACTAACTATAAGTTCTAAACAAATATTGTTTATATTTTCCTTTCAAATACGATCTTAAAATTCTAGAAGCTTCAAGTTGATGGAGAGGAGAAAAATATTAATTTTGGGTTTTCACAAAATCAAACAAATGGTAGATAATTCTTTTTTATTTTTTATTTTTTATTTTGAAATGAGATGCAAACTGACAAAAGAATTTAATTAATTAAACCTACCAAATGATTTTGTGAAAATGATTGCTATGAGAAAAAAACGAAAACATAATCATAATTCAAATGAAAGTAAACAGTTGATAAAAAATGATGTTTTCGTTTAAATTAAGATTTCTATGTTCGTCTCTCCCTCATTCAAATTTGATCAAATGTCATAGAAAGGATGTGTCGCAATAAAATTTCTTCCAGTAAAATCATTGTTATTAATCCATGTCTTCAACTAATACATTACCATAGTAGATAAATTCAATAAGGAAGAGGTAATAACAAACTCCTAAATTATGAAGCTCGTCCATCAACATCAGAACTCTATAGAAAGAAAAACGAAATGGCATTTGAATTTCATGAAATTCAAACCAAAGAAAAGAAAAGAATATAAACTCAAACCAACCTCGAAGCAAAGCAAACCAATACCAATCCAATCAAGTGAAAGGAAAAAAAAAAATGAAGAATCCAAGTACAATTTCGAGGGACCCTGGATTTTGATTAAAAATAAAGAACAGGGTTGTAGGGGCCCAACAAAGCACTGGGATGAAGAATGGATGCTAGACATGTGGAGAGACACATTACCAGAGAGACTGTCCTATTAAGAAGTCCAGAGCTGCCGGATCATCAGGACCTACTACAGTTGGAGACTTGTGCAAGGACCACATGATACATGCAACGATGAACAACAACTAGGCTAAGCATGAGTCCACCATGCTCAAGATGTTAGGCATGATCACCAATCAACCTTTTAGTATTTTGATAGATCCAGGATTTACAAAAATCTTTATTTAGAGTGCAACACTTAAAATAATTAAGGTAAAGGCATTCAATCAAGATGAGTTCAGATACATAGAAATTGCATCGGGAGCCAAACAAAAAGTTGGAGGAAAGGTTATGGATTGTAGCATTAACTTGGGTGATTTTGTAATGAAGACAAACCTTTATGTCATGATATTATGATCTTATGACATAGTGATTGACATGGACTGGTTAGAATCGCATGATGCGATACATAACTGCAAGACAAAATAATTAAGTTTGACGGATGATTTGGGACATAGTAGAGTGATTGTGCGAAGAAACTAGGGGGTTTCACTGAGATTTATTTCTTCCTTACTATTGTGTTGGTTTTATCACTTGGGTGAGAAAAACAACAACACTTTCATGTCTAGATAATCCTTCTAGACAAGACAAAAGTTTGTGAGTGGGTTAGACAAACCAAACACACATGAAAACAAAGAAATATAACGAAAAACAACTAAGAAATAAATGTTAGAAACTTGAGAAACTTAGAACCATGAAAATCAAACAATGACTAACATAATACCACCAATGGATCAATATATTAGTAGAAAAAACACCATAGAGAAAGGAATGAACTTATGAGTCCCCTCTTCCTCCTTGGGAGGGCTCTTGAGTTCCCTAATTGAGAGCTCTTCTCTCCTTACAATAAAATAAATGACAAATGGTGAAGAAAAACAATGCTTATTCCCTCAAGAGGTGAGTGGAATGGCCTATTGCAATGGTGCTTTAAGGCTTCAAAGAGAAAAGAGTATTCTCAAAGAAGAATTCTTGCAACATAACAATACTTTGAAGATATTGGTTTCTTATCACACCCATGGCTCTTATTTATAGCATTCATTCATGGAAAAATGTAATTGGTTCATAGTGTGAACAAGGGGCCTTTTAGGGCAACCTCTAGCCCTTGACCATCCCCCAAGCTAGATTTCGCTCAGATATGAGTGTCAAATCGTGTTGGGGTTCGGACTAGAAGTGGTTGAGGGGCCGTCAATACCCATAACTGCACCGTTCATAGAAGTGCATGATTTTTTTTGTAGAGAGTTGTGCATTTTGCTTGCTGAGGGCTATGTTGGCTCGCACATACTACACATTGTGTGCGTGCTTCCTTTGGTGGATTTGCGCACTTTGATTTTTGACCCAATTGTATAGTTTTTTTCCTTTTGATGGACTTTAGTGCTCTAGGTGCACTAATTTATGCTAGCATTGATGTGTTTCTTCAACCATTTGCATGCAATGTTGCAGACAATTTTTCAGTGATAAAAGATGCCCCCTGATGTGTGAGGTTAGGAGCATATGTATAGCCGAAATAAATCAGTGTTTATTTTGATGAGAGTATGATTGTAAGGAAGAATGAAGAGAGGAAATGCAAGAGCGATCCACCAGAGGGAGAGGGAAAACTATGGTACCCAAACCTTTCTCTAGGGATAAAAAAGAAAATCTATGTACAAATGAGGCAGGCATGCCCTATGCTCGTGTCATGAAACCAAAATGTGAGAATGTAACTGAAGATGTATGTTGATGTAGATATCTGCAGCTCCCTTGGGGGCGGTTGATAATGACATATGAAAGCTTTGAATGGTGAACAGACTCTGAAGTGAGGTAAGGACGACTGTAATAATTGTTAATGACTCACAGACATTGATGGCCTAACGAATTCAAAGGTTTTTAGATGGTATGAAACAACTGCAATAGTCGCATAGTAAAACCCACTGTAACATGAGATTTTGCTGAAGTCGAATGTTATGGGGGTCAACAAAATCAAAGAGTAATGATGATTCTATCCGTGCCATCCGAGACTCCTCATTGTAAAGGTAATGATAGTCAAGATACTGCCACCCTTTTGGAGACTGTGCTGATGCCGACATGAAGGGAGGCACAAATCCGAGAAGCAAAGGGATTTGTGAAATACACTGAGTAATAGGTGATATCAGGTACTAGCGGGTAACATGAATGAAGTCAAGATGATATGAGACTCAAGACTGCACTTGGTTGGGGAAGTTTGAAGAATGACTGACAACAAACGTAAAACTAGATCTAGTGTCAGGGGGACAACTAGATATGTGGTTAAACTGTGCCAAAGGATAACAAAGTGGAAAAACTCAGAGATCATGGGTACATGGACTTAGGATACTCGAGGTTCGTGAACGATGTCGGTATGAAGAAAGAGTGGATGCCCCAAACAAGGGCGACATGGGTTTCTTTGCTAGGGAAAAAGAAGGCCATCAAGGATGACGATTAAAATATCTATGTATGTGCTGGAAACAAAGGATTTATACAATTACCAAAGAAATAAAGTATAATTTGGGTTGAGTATATAGATACATAAATGGGTGCCCGAGTGAAAGATGTCTTGGCCTGTTAATGCACAAGTTTGTGAAAGAGAACTGGTGGAGGGTGGGGGCCCCATGGGTGGGTTTCTGTATTAGGTAAATGGATGGAGGACAATATGCAAATGGGAAAAATGACAATGGATGAGATGGAGGGCTAATGATACTACAGAGATGTAGTCAATAGGGCCGAGATGATATGACCTGGGAGTCCATTGGGAAGATTAACAATATGATGAGAAGGAGTATGGGGTTCATTCTCGAAAGTGCATAAGACTATCGAGACTCCCATCCCTAGGGGGTGAAATCAACATGAGTGTCAAGTTTCCAAGGGGAAATATGAATGGGAAAAATCATGTGGGGGAGAGTGCTACCGGGTGACAGTACCCAAATGTGACAGAGGTAAAGGTACTACAAAGCCGAATGTAAGGACCCTAAAGGTAAATGTCAGAGGGTGTGACTGGGATATGCAATTGATTTACATAGGGAATAATTACATGTCAATGTCAAACATATACCTGAAGGGGTTGCAAGCATGCGAAACAAGTACCTGCACACATGAAAACCAAATACCCGATGTGAACAATATCTAATGATAAAGAACATACAAAAACTACTTGATAAAATTGAAAGTGAGCATGAATACCTGAACGTGATGCGAGAAAAATGTTCCTCTGGGGCCAAGTGCAGTTGATGACCCAGGGAATGTGAATGTGTAGATGGTGGGACCAGGATCCCGTGGTTTAGAATGAATAAAAAAATAGAGGCCCTGGGCTCCTGTAACAGAGTATGGAAGTTGGGAAAAAGGGACTATATATGGCTGGGGGCCCCACAATGCCACCTCATTTGTACCAGTCACTATTGCTGAGATGTTGAGATAGCTATGAGGAGATTTTGAGATTGCGAGAGCATGAGGCTACCAATCCGAGGGTGTCAAGAGACATGTTAGTGGTCCTAACATCCTACATTTGGTGAATTTCCTAGTATGTAGGTAGGGGTTGTATGGAGGGCCATACATAGGTCTCTTTGGGTAGGGGCCCACCAGTGCACTGGAAAAGGAGGAATACCTGTGCATATGTGCATGGGTATAATATCTTTTCCTATGCATAATGTGCAGCTTTGCTTGACACAATCACACATGTGGGTGCGAGGGATGGGAATATAGATGTGCATGAGATGCACATCTGTCTGATTGAAAAATTCAAACTCATGTGCGGATGTTTCTTAGATAGTTTCACATTAGTGTGCATTTGTGCAAAGAACAAGTGCACACATGTGAGCACATGTCTGGGTGAATGCCGCGCACTGTGGGCAAGGCTAAGGGTTTGTAATTTTTGATATTTTTATGCTTTTTCTGGATGATGAGGCTGATCAAATGTTTATGTGTGGGTGCAGGTGATCAACAGAGTATACAACATCATGCTGGTCCATTGGATAGAGCGTGTTTGGGACTAGTTATGGGAGGTGGTGAGAGCGCAATTAGGTGTGTGGAGATACTTGGCAGCCTTCGGGTTGCTCAAGTTATTTGACTACCCTCTGATACGGTCGCAGGAGTTCCTGCTTCGGTATTTGATCGGGATGTGGAGAACTGATCTATAGTGCTTCATTTTTAGAGGGGAGCAACTGACATTCTCGACCACAGAGGATGTGTATTTCCTAACAGGGCTCCCATTTTGTGGGATGGACCTTCCTATCGATCCCCAGCTGCCGGGGGAGGATCGAGTGGGTGACTTGGCGACTCGCCACTGCACTGGGCCGAACCCTATGTCGGGTTCGATCATTTGTATTTAGGCTATTTATGAACTCTTGATGGAGTGCGTCAGAGCTATGGTGGTGAGGATCTATGGATCCTTGGGGACTCAACGCATCACTTGTGGTCAGCTGAGGGTAGTGGAGCAGGTCCTGGATGAAGACCTATTTGTGTGGGGTGTGATTATGCACACCAAAATGATGGGATAGTTGAAACAATGTCAGTGAGCCGACTTCGGTGAATTCATTTTTGGGTCCGTTCTGGTGGCCTGATTCTTAGAGAGGGTACCTCTACTACGCCTGAGGATTCTGCTCAAGCCCATGGGGCCACAAGAGCTGCAACTAATGCGGTGGGCCTATGTGTTGGCCTGACATTAAGGCGAGGAGGGTGGTCATTATTTCACGACCATAGTGGCTGGAGTGTGGCTCTAGTTGCCACAGGTGATTCTAAGGTATCCATACGTGAGTATGGACTATCACCATGATCTAGATATGATACTACCTCCTGGGGAGGACTGGGACCAATGAGGTATGTGTTTGTGTTATAGTTGTATGTTTTGTGATTTTGATAGGTAACATTGATTATATATGTATATGGATGCTGACACTTTCTCTGGTGTTGTTTTTCATATGTGGGACCTCGAGGGTGAGAGGTGGAGGTTGTCAGAGAGACGACTTGTCAGGGTCCACCTCGGCCGATGCCTACAGAGCTGAGGGTTGGACAAAGGCGGTGAAGAGATGAGGTTGGTGTTGGACCAATGAGAGAGCCGCAGGAAAATGTCAGGGTGATGCTGGAGGACCTACGCCGATGCTTCGAGCGGGTTCTACAAGGTGTACCTGAGGACATGTGGGCCCACATCCAGGACAAGGAGGTCCTGGAGTATTGCATGGGAGTACTGACAGAGTGGCAGATCTTGATTCGTCGAGTAGCAGTGGCGGGGGTAGAAATGACTGGTCGAATGCCTCCTTGACTTGGAGGGCCCTCATCTGGTGGGGACCCTATGACCGACATAGGACCTGGGGGGGGGATCTCTGGGGCACCTTGATTGCTGATTTTTGTATATATATGGGTTTATGGGCCACATTTTGTATAGGGTATTGGATACCCATTTTTTGTACTCATAGGGGTGAGGGGATTCATGAGCCTTCAAACATTGTAC
>JZKD02S2001458.1:0-11727 GCA_000966675.3 Picea glauca | reverse complement strand
AGATGGATGGAGAATGCTAATTATATCAACAACATCACATATATTAAAAACATATATGAAAGGTCAAATATAACCAACAAAAGACTTGTGATTCTTAGTTTACTAATGCAAAGATAAGATGACAGTTATGAGTCATTAAGTATACAAGGAAAAGAACATAACATTCAACTCACAGGTACAAAATAAGGAAGAAGGATGAAATTCTGGACAATAACAGTGAAAGAAGCTTATCATTCAAGTATATATATCAAAGTGTTTACAAATAAAAGAGTCTATAAGAGTCTTCAATATCCAACCCCTTACAATGTAGCTTCAATGAGATTAAATAGCCTTATAACTTAGTTGAGATCCCCTAAGTATGGATTGAATAGCTACATAATTGCTTGATCTAATCTATTACAAAATCTTTTAGGATCTAGATCCTATTTTCATGGAATAAAAGGGTCAAAACAGGGTATGAGAAAATATGAGTGATGAAGCTCCTATAGGTTGCATTGATAGCCTGCACACTATCTAGCCCTGTCTTTGCAAGTGTTCTGCTGTAATCTTCAAATTCCCACCTACTTGTCTTATGTTCTTTAGAACCAAAACTGAGAGCTGTATGTATATAGGAAAAAAAAAATATCCTCTGTTTAATAACCTTTCAAACATGATATGAACAATGTATAGATGGAATATATCATGTTCAACATAAGCAAGAAAAATTTAATCATAAAATTGGTAAGAAACCCCTGCCCATCAATCATATTGTTTGGAGGAACTTGGTGAAGTTGTTGCTTCCAGAAAAATAGCCAAGTTCTTCTTACTCAACATAGTCTTTGCCAAATAGATATGCTCAGTCAATTTTCTATTAGCCGTCCTTAAGCTAATGTTTTGTTTGTACATATTGACCAATTAAGTTTTTTGTATACCTTTCTCTTTGATACTTTTCCTCAACTTAGTGCATTCATTAGCTATCTCTCCCATCTGAGTGGCAAGGTGATTGCTCAGGGTAGTATTCTTTTGCTTCAGAACTTGATTCCTTTCCTTGAGGATCTTGATTTCTGCTTGAGCTGCTATTAGCTTGTCCTCCTTTTTATTTGATGAAAAGGTTTCAGGGGATGACTGTAAAGGCTTAGAAGGTGACTCACTTAATTGAACAATGGATTTTAGGGCCTCCTTCTCAAGAGGGGATACCTTTAACTTAGGAAACTTAATTATGGGCTTTACAAGTTCCATCTCTTGCTAAGACTATTCTGCAGATACAATTTTTTTTCTTAAAGAACTCCTGAGGGCAGGTGCAACTGCTTTGACTTCAATGATTTGGAGTTCATCATCCACTTCTATGGCTGGAGGTTCAATAGGGGTATCTAACCGCTCTTCATAAATCATTTGTTTATGAGTGTCTTCTATCAACTCAAGCTTCCTATGAGAATATCTCCTCAATACTGGTGGACCAATTTTGTCTTGAACCTCTTTATCAGTTTCTATTGGAGGGAGTTCAACAGGTACTTCTGTTTCTTCTTCAATAACAACTTATTTACCTTTTCCTTTTCCTTTATTTCTCTTAGAATCCCTAACAGACGAAGGATCTTGAGATACAAGAGCTTGGGAAGATTGTGGTGCTTCAGGTGTGGAGTCAAAGGAAGGCATGGAAGTCTTCTTTCTAGGATTCTTAGGTTTCAAAAAGGAAGCATGCATGCCAATTTGGTAGTTGGAGACAAATAAGAAAGTAGGCCAAAATTTGCAGTCTTTCTTCAACTGTTCAGTAACTATCAACTTGATTAGGGCATGGAGAAAGATGGCCTTCTCTAGTTTATCAGGCTTCTTCCGAGCTAACAAGATCATCCTTTGAAGACTCATAAAGAGAAAGTATGCTAAATCAATTTATTTTTTCCTAGTGAAATGCATAAGTAACTTAAAATGATATTGTAAAACCTTGTTGTATCTCACTTCGCAAGTAAAATACCTTTGTATGATGAGAAGAAGCTTGTCATAGGATTCCAAAAGCCACTACCTGGGTATCCCTTTGACTAAATTGGCTCCCTTATGCTCAGGTTTCAACATATCCTGACACCAACCTCCTTTTCCCATCTTCCTAGCTTTGAACCACTGCTCACTTGTCATGGGTATCTATGTCACCTCTGCTATCAGTTCCACTGTCAAATTAATCTCCATAGGGCCAACTTGGGTCTTCCCCTCTTTGTAATTCTTTACAAAGTCATGACTGAACTCCAGATGGTGGCCATCCAACTTTTGGAAAAACCTCAGACACCCCAAACACTTGAATGCATCCAAGTGATCAAGATTCTACTCGATCAAACTGATGCCTATGGGTTCAAATATGTGAAGATACCTCGTCCTCTTCCTAGGTGTACTAGCTTTAGGATCCATCTGTAGAGGATCGAGTTCCTGTATCACTTATGGAGACAAAGACTAAGTTTACATGATCAAATTTAAAGATGAGTGCTTCATATTTAAACTCTTCCTAAGAAAATGCAAAATAGATAGCTGGTTGAGTGATTTGGGGGGGAATTTAAAGTGGTGCTAAAGTGTTATGATCCTTCAAATAATTCATTGAAGTGATCTCAACGCATTCATTAATACAAATGATGAAACCGAGTTTACACGGAAGTTTGGAGCGCGTCGAGTGTAAAAATGATGATGTGCGCTAACAACTCGGGAATTTTTAGCATCGAGTGTGTAAAACAATTGCCAAATGATGCAAAATTGTACTGGATGAGTAATTGAGATCTTTTGAGCTAAAAAAACAACCAGTTTTAACAATGATGGCTAATCATGACTAGAAAAGACTTGTAGGATCACATGTTACACATGAAAATATCATGACTCAAACTTTTCAAGAGGATCTAGACACATCTTGACTTAGGCTAAAAAATATTTATAACCTCATATTCATTAGCAGAATGACTATCCTTTACTAACTAAGACCAAATTATAGACCCACTTGACAAGGTATTAAATCCAAAGAAAAACCTTACCTATCACCTAAGACTCAAAAAATTAAAATTTATTTGGGAGATAACATCCTGGTCCTATTGGGGATGGAATCCTCCTTGTGAGGTTGCAAGAACAAATGACCAGCTTGCCTTTCCTGTAAAAAAAAACTTGAAATTAAACTTTTAATCTAGTGTTCCATTATGCATGGAGTTATTTATGAAACAAAATTAAAAACAAAACAATGAAATGATATTTATTTACAAGTGGAAAAAGGATTTAGAAGCCTTAGTAGAAATAGGTCTTGAGAAAACGCCCATAGACGGGGCCACCAAATACCTCATCACCTTCTAGGTTCTGTAAGAGGAAAGTATTGTTCTGCAACACTTGAGAGATGATGAAAGGACCGGTCCACAAAGTGTCAAATTTACCATGCTTTCCCTTATCCTGTCTGTAAGCATCCCACTTCAAAACAAGATCCCCTGTTTGGAAAATATATTCTTTAACCTTCTTGTCAAATCTCTCTTTCATCTTCTTCTGATGTAACTCTGTCTTCTCAAGTAACTTCTCCCTTACCTGCTGAATCTCAACAAGATGAAGAATCCTTCTAACCAAATCATTTGGTTCCCCTTCTTCTTCTTGAATTTTTTTTGCAACAAGTAGTGCAATTTGGATAGGTAAAATGGATTCAGTTCCATACACTAACTTGAATGGAGAAGTGCCAATGGACTTCTTATTTTTCACTCTATCAACCCAGAGTGAAAATTTTAATTTATAATCCCAACTC
Source organism: Picea glauca (assembly GCA_000966675.3). Classification (NCBI taxonomy): domain Eukaryota; kingdom Viridiplantae; phylum Streptophyta; class Pinopsida; order Pinales; family Pinaceae; genus Picea; species Picea glauca. The sequence goes on along the minus strand of JZKD02S2001458.1, from coordinate 8,003 downwards.
CTTTGATTTTCTTCAAGCAACTTTCTAATAATACTCACTAGGCTTTTGTTCGATGATTCAGCAAGGCCATTTCCTTGAGGATAGTAGGCAGTTGAGTGAACAAGATGAATAACCATGTCTTCACATAACTTCACCAAAACATCAGCTTTAAAAGAAGCTGCATTATTGGTAACAAGTCTCTTGGGGAAGCCAAATCTTGCAAAAATATGATCATTCAAGAAATTATGATTACAGAATGAGTGGCATTCCTGGTAGGAATAGCCTCAATCCATTTTGTAAAATAATCAGTTGCTACCAGGATCCACCTATGCTGGCCGCTTGAAGATGGATGTATCTCCAATGAATTCCAACCCCCATATTTGGAAGGGTCCAGTGACTACAACGGGTTTCAATGGAAGAGATTTCAGCTGTTGTTTTCTAATGAACCTTTGGCACTTGTCACATGTCTTTACATACGAGAAAACATCAGAAAATAAACATGGCCAATAGTAACCAACCCTCAAAATCTTGTGGGATGTAGTTTTCCAATAGTGATGGTCACTACAATTGCTACTATGAAACTAGTGCATAACCTGAATTGATTCCTCTTTATCAAGGCACCTCAACAACATCCTAGAGGGGTCTTTCCAAAAGAGCATATTTTCATTAATACAAAACTTGATTTCCTTGATTTTTAGTGCTTTTACCTGTGTTTGATTCATCTCTGGAGGAGCTGCAAGGTTCTGTAAAAAATATACTATACTGCTGTACCATTCACAAGAAGACAAATGGGCTGATACTGGCTAATCATGACTGTACCTTTCAACTAATATTTTAGATTGTGCATCCTTTGCATTGATGCTAATGAAATTAATACCCAACACCTCACAATTCTCTACTGCAAGAAGCTTTTCCAAACCTTGACCCTTTATCAATTTGGTTGACTTAATATCAATGTCAAACTCAATGAGTTTATCATTCCACTTGGCTCTTTTTCCATCTATATATGGTTGTATAAGTACATCTTTGATTGAACTAGATGGTACATATCTATAACTTTGGCATCCAAAATATAGATCCTAAAAGCCTTAAGTGACTTGATCAAATCATAATCTTGTTTTTCAATAGGATCATACTTTACCTCAACATCTCTTAATGTCTTGCTAAAGAATGCTACTGGTTGTTCCTGCCATTGATCATTTCTCTGAAGTAACACTGCCACAATTGTGTCATTATATGTAAATGAAAATATGTAGAAATATTTACAATATTCTGGGTTGATCAAAGTATGAGCTAACATAAGAGCTTTCTTAATAGCTTCAAAATAATTCCTTGTTGCATCATTCCATTTAACTTCTGAATCCTTCCTTGGCATACCAGTGATGTGTTTAATCAATTCAACAAAATTATGAATAAATCTCCTAATGAAGTTAATCTTTCCAAGAAATGATTGAATGTCTTTCTTAGCTCTAGGAATGGATATCTTTTGAATAGCTTCCACTCTTGCAGGGTCAATATTTACTCCTTCAACAATCACTATGTACCCCAAAAGCTTACCTTCTTTCAATGAAAATTGAGACTTGTTTGGATTGAGTGAAATACCATACCTTCTGCACTTCAAGAATGTCTTCCTCAGATGCTGCAAATGCTCTTTATGGCCGTGAGAAAACACTGTTAGATCATCCAAATATATCAAAACAAACTTATCCTTCTCACCTACAAAGGAAATTTCCATAGTCGTCTGAAAGGTGGCCCCAACATTCATAAGCCCAAAGAGAATGTTGGCATACATAAAAGTACCCCAAGGAGTTGTGAAGGCTATATTTTACTTGTCATCTGGATGTACTGAGATTTGGCTATATCCTGAAAAACCATCAATAAAAGACATGACACTAGCTCAAGACACTCTTTGCAAGATATGCTCCATCTTCGACAAAGGGTAGTTATATTTCTTATAACACTTGTTCAAGTTCTTGAAGTCAACACACAACCTAATTTCCCCATTCTTCTTCCTAACCGAAACTAAATTAGTAGCCCACTCAGAATATCTTAGTGGAATGATAATTTGAGCATTCAATAACTTTTTAATTTCCTTTTCCATTATGGGTAGAAGAAGAGGGCTGATAGATCTTATTTTTTTCTTTAATGGAGTGGCTTCTTTCTTCAAAGGGATTTTATGCTCAATCACTTGAGTGTCATAGGTCTTTAAGTGACTATAATCCCATGCAAAAATGTCTGAAAACTCTTTCATCAGGCTGCCATAATAAACTCTCTGTTCTGTAGTCCATTGTGTGGACATATTTATGGTTTTTGGGCACTGTTCATCTCCTAAATTGTACTTAAAGACAACATGGTATTACTCTTTCTTATCAGGCTTCAAAGGCACATCATTTTGATCAAAAAGTTTCTCAAGTGGTACTAATCCTCTTGGGATTTGATTATTACGAAGTTGAATAATATCATGGCGTCCAATTTTGTTTTTTAATTTAGTCTTTTTGACCTTTTCAACATTTTCATTTTCATGATCTATATGGAGGGTAGAAAACTCATCTATAACTTCCAATAATATAACCAATTCCTCATCATATTCAAACACTTTCCAAAACTTTACATTGTCTTGCAAGGAAGGTCTATATTTCACTTGAATTTCATAGTTAATCTTTGTTGGGAATGGTGGATTAAAGGTACTAGCTTAAACAACTAATGAATCAGCAAGTTGATTCATTGCTCTAGGAATATATGAAATATTGAATGCTAGAAAAGAATCAATGAGATTCCATACGTCATCTCTATATGCCTTAATCCTAACATGTTTGGCCTGGAAAGTATTCTTAATTTGTTGAATTATCATATCAACATCTCCATATACCTTCATCCCATGAATATTCGTGTCCTTAGCAACATTTAAGCCTAAGACAAAGGCTTCATATTTTTCTATGTTATTTGTCACCTTGAAATACAAATTTAAAGACAAATGAATTGTTTCTTTGGAAGGTGAAACAAAAACAACACCTGCTCTTGCAGATTCTCCTGAACAAGCACCATCAAAGAACACACTCCTTATAGGAGTGATTTCAACTTCTGAAGATTGGTAAATAGGATTTCTGAGCTGCAAAGATGATGACTGAGAATTATAAATCTGAAGTATACAAGATCCCAAACCTGTGTCAACTGAGTAGATGGGATGATTAGTAGGCTCCTTCTCATCACTGATAATACAGGCTAATTGTGCTTCCCTATACAATCTCCTCTTTTACCCTCCAAAGACTGGGACAATTGCATAAGAAAGGTCATTTTGCAAGGTGCCTCATATCCTCTTTATCCATGCTCTAGATAAAAGAATACCAAATTTGGGTGGCACATCAGCTACCACAATGCCCATTACCATGCTCCTCATGGGAAACTGAGATAAGGAAATTGCTAGATATTTAATCAAGCCAAGGCACTTAACCTTCCTAGAGTCAAATGGAAATAAATCATGATAAGACTTGGTAATTTCTAAACCCAAATCATCCATGACTTCTTTTGGCATGAGTTTATGAGAAGATTCTATGTCTAAAAGGAAATTATGCAGAATTTTATCATGGATATTGAAGGAGACATAAAAAGGTGGAGAGGTTTCCTCACGGTATTCAACCATTGGACTAAGGAAAATAGTAGGCTTATCATCTTGGAGGTTTACAACATCAACAACAACTGGCATGGATTTAGGCTCAAGGGCTTTGAGGATGGTTTTCTTGAAGGTATCATTATTCATTAATTCCATGAGTTGTATGGGAATTTTTACTTTTTGAATTTCTGATTCAAAGCTAAAAGAAAATTGAACTTTGTCAGGGTTTCTTACCTTGTGCAGAGGAGCTTTAACAAGTACTTGATCCTTCTTTTGAGGCTGATCTTTGCTTGGTTGTTGTTTTGCAGGGGAAACAACTTTCTTGGGAGGAGCTTCCTCATCTTGCTTACTATTATTTTGTTTAGATCTCAGATTGTCCCTATTTTGATCATCATCTTGAAAAACAGATCCATAACTTGAGTCTTGATTAGCTTGTTGACTAATCAAAGCTTCTTCATAAGCAGACTGTGTCAAGAAAGATGCATCACCTTTGTCTCCCAAACAATGAATCTCATCATCTTCTTCTAGCTGACCTTCCTCCCTTATTGTGTTCTGAAAAGGGGGTTTAATATTATGATCCTCATTACCATTTCTATTCCTTTGTAAAATATGATGTTGCTCATTATTTCTTCTATAAGGATTTGGATTTCTAGGAATAAAAGCATTAGGATCTCTACCTTTTACATGCTTCTTGTTTTCAATCTTCATCTTGAACAATTCATAAGTCAAAGGTTCTATCATCTTAGCCATATTGTCAATATTAGGATCAACACTTGATGATGAGGCTTCTCCTTTTTGTTTCCTTCTATATCCTCTACCTTTCAACTTTTTTGTAGCAAGGATGTTAGATTCCACTTCAAGTGCTGCATCCTGCATATCAGCCAATGTAACATACATCCTTTCTCTTAACAACAAGAAAAATTTAGAATCAAAGGCATTAAAATATGTGATTTTTGCAAAGGTAGCAGTAGGTTTGATTTCAGCTGGGATCTTGCTATACATCCGGTTAAATTTCTTGGTAAAGTCTAACACTGATTCACCACCTTCCCTTCTCAAGTTCCCAAACTCTGTAATGTAGTAAAGAAAATCCTTCTTATCTCCCCATTGTTTTAAGAAAGTATCATCTAAAAATTCAATACCTTTTATGGTTCCTGGTGTTAATTCTCTAAACCATCTCGTGGCCTCTCCATCTAAGCTTTGCACAAACACTCTCATCCATACATCCTCCTATGTGATATTTAATTTATCAACATAACTATAAAATAATTCAAGATGCTCTTTAGTTGTGACCTCTTCTGTCCTTGAAAATTTAGGCATGTACTTTTGATAGTCTCTAGTAGGCATTGCATTCAGAGGATTAGGCAATACTAATGGTGCATATCTAGAAACTATGATTCTTTCCATCTTAGTGAGATTTTAAGGCGTTGCTGCCATGATAGTGGTAGATGTAGATGTACTGGAAGTCTAGATAACTAGGGATTGAGATGAGGATGATATAGAGGATGAAGTTGAGGTAATGAGAGGAATATATATTTTTGGAATTGCAATGGAAGAAGGGAAATAAGAATCTCTATAGAATTCAGACAATAACTTGGCAAGGTTTTCTTCTCCTTTTATAGAAAATTCATGTAAGACAAGCTCAATTGCAGGAAGATTTGTATAAATATAGGTTGCATTTGGTTCAGTTTTAGACTGAGAATATTCTATAGAGGATGATCAATTGTCTTCTTCAACAAATGGTGAACTATCTTCTTGAGTAAGATCAAAATATCCTTGAACTTCTGAAACTACTTTTTCACTATCAATCTTTGAGCTTTATAGCTTCAACAAGTGTTGGTTTTATTAATGGATTTTATGGAAAAGACATAGAGGGATTTCTAGAGATACCTGAACTTGAAGATACCTTTTGTAATGCCTTTCCTTCTTTGATGATCCTCTCAGCATCAGATACTAGATCAATTAGTGCCTGCTGAGGATTTGCTTGAGTATGTGCCTTCTTAGGAGCCACAATGTACCAATGGAGTCACCAGATAGAAGATTAAAACCAAACTAATTCAATTCCTTTTTATATCATCAAAAGATGGGACTATGTCATCTCCCAGAGAAGCTTTCTTCACACTCCTTTCCTCAACAATGATGCCAATTTGTTATCACTCCAGGAGTATCTCTAGGTTGTAGATCGAGAGAGATTGGTAACTTAATTAAATGCTCAATAATATATGGGAAATTGGATCAAAGATGAATAACTCACACACTCACTCCTTCACTCAAGAAAATTGGAACATATCTAGACAAAACAAGGCTCTCAAAAGGTATTGATCATATATTTTTTAAAATCACATGGAAGGAGAATGATAACTATATCAACATCATCACATATATTAAAAACATATATGAAAGGTCAAATATAACCAACAAAAGACTTGTGATTCTTAGTTTATTAATGCAAATATAAGATGACAGTTATCAGTCATTAAGTAAACAAGGAAATGAACATAACATTCAATTCACATGTACAAAATAAGGAAGAAGGATGAAAGTCTGAACAATAACAATGAAAGAAGCTTATCATTCGAGTATATATATCAAAGTCTTTACAAATAAAAGAGTCCATAAGAGTCTTCAATCTCCAACCCTTTACAATGTAGCTTCAGTGAGCTTAAATAGACTTACAACTTAACTGAGATCCCTTAAGTATGGATTGAATAGATACATATTTGCTTGATCTAATCTATTACAAAATATTTTAGGATCTAGATCCTATTTTCATGGAATAAAATTTTCATCCTAACTAAGTCTTTGACAACTCCATATGCTTGTTGGAGGATGACAGTGATATTCTAGAGTCTTCAATAACAACTGGCCTTCGATTCACCTTCTTTTTTGACCAAGAAGGAATTCAAATGTGACTTGTCCTCTTACTTGTTGAAGCTCAACTGGTTTGTAGCGCATACATGAAAAGTAGCTGACAAGCGTTGCAAACTTTTGTAGGAAACTGTTTTGGCCAAAATACTTGAAAATTTGCTTGAACCTTGACTTGAAGGCTAGGAGCTTAGTTGATCTTGAACCCATAACATTGTATTTTACTAATATTAATGGTATTATTTAGACTTCATACCAATATCTTTGTGTTTACACCTCTCTTTCATAATGTAGCCTTCATATACATCCATAAGACTTTCAAGTTTATAAAACAAGTATAAGAGTTTGTGAGAATGTGATGCATATAACTTTACCAATGTACCACTGATAAAANACTTATGTAGTGCCTCCATCTTCTCTACACGACTCTACTATCACAATATACACTTTCTTTTCTTCTTGTTTCTTTATTAGGTCTTGGCACTCTTTTGTTTATGGGTGAGTGAACTAAAATTCTCTTTTGTTCATCCGATCTTGAATCTCCCTTCATGAAGGTCTCCATGGTATATCCATGCTTTTTTTAATATATTCATCCTATCCTAGTAATAGAACCAATTATTGGCGATAATTGCAAACCCAGGGTTCTAAACTTAGGCCAACAATAAACCCATTAGTATTGGCATATTCAATATTCAACTAAGAATAAGATCTAACCTGAGACACTAATGAGCATTATTGGAACGAGTATTAATGATAAGACAAAAGAATATGAGCATGTACATCATTCATTATACATTCATTCACATATTCAAATCAACACACATAACCTAAAAAATTGGGTGGGGGGCGGGGGGGGCAATAAACAATCTTTTATCATTTAGTTCATAAGATAGGTCTATACAATTCCTTATCTCTCCATACAATGATGTAGGGCTTCAAACCTGTATTTGTGCTTCCTCCATACACATACAACTCAATATGATAGTCATAATAACCAACTACCCAACCCTCTTCCTTCAATTACATTCATTTATATACATTCCAATTTAGTTACAAAGAAGTTATAGCCCTAACATCCTACAATGTAGCCTTCTAACAAAAGGATAGGTGAATGCACTAATTCTAAGAACAATTATAATTCTTATGTGTAAATCAGAATGCAAAGCTGGGTATGCAAGTTACAATGGAGCACAAAACTAAACTGTACATAAAGTCTTAAAAACTACAAAATAAGACACCAATAATTATACATGATTTTTGAATCATTAATATTAATATATAAATTATTTTGAAAGTTGAAATTTATTATCTATCGAATAAATCACATCTTCTCATCTTTGTTTTTAACTATACTTCACATCTTATTATCTTTGTTTATAACTATACTTCACATATCTTTCAAAGGATCCTTTCAAGATTCTATTGAGAATGAATGTCTTCTTATAATACATCATGACTTTTATTTACAAATATACAATATGTAATACTTTGATTAATATAAACTATTCAATCATCCCCCTTTTGTTACTTATTACATTATTTTTAATTTATC
>JZKD02S2001447.1:35531-53927 GCA_000966675.3 Picea glauca | reverse complement strand
TCCTTGGTTTTTTGTAATGTGGTGTTGGGATTGTAACCTAGTCCAGTTTTGTCAAATGGTGATCTTTGGTTATTGAGAATATTGTCTAACATCATGGAACATCTTTCAAATTTTAGATTGTTGTTCAGTTTAGTTGTAATTGTATCAATTTCCTCTCTTAGCGCCTTTTCAAATTATTCATAATATTCTTCTTTGTTCTGTAGTTGACTTTTTATTTACTCTTTAATTTTCTTATGTTCTTCTAATTGAGATGCCATATTAGAGTTGTGTGACAATTCTTCCTTCAACTGTCTATTCTTTCTTCTAAGCCTTTTTATTTCATCTAGAGCACTAAGTAATTCTCCTTCAAGATCAACATCCACACCATCATTTTCTCCAATTTTTGGGATGTCGTTATTGTCTTCATCTCCATTGGAATATGTTTCTAGGTCCATGAACAGAACACCTTCTTCAATATCTTCATCACTTTCAGAATATGAGTATTTTTTCTCTTTAGAAAAGAGATTCTTCTTTTCTTCTGGAAGTATTTGCTCTTTTGAGTTTTACTCTTTCTTCTTTCAATAGGGTTAAAATCATTTTATCTTTGTTGTCCCTATTCTTGTTATGAGGAAATTTAGCAACAACGTGTCCTACTTCACCACAATTAAAACATTTGAAAGGAAGCTTACCTTTATATTTTTCAGTTCCTCCTCTACAACCTTCTTACAAAGTAGGCTTCCTCTGTATCAGAGTCATCATTGGAGTTGTCACTTGATCTTTCTTTTCTTTTGTTGGTCTTTTTTAGGCTTTGAATGTTGCTTATCTTTTAGATATTTTTTCTTGTCCTATTCTCATCTCATAAGCTGTAAGAATTCCATGCAATTCATCCATTGTTAATTTGTCCAAAACTTGTATATCTTCAAGAGTTTATAACTTAGGATTGAATGTCATAGGAAGTGACCTGAGTACCTTTTGCACAATAAATTTCTCATCAACTACTTCCCCCAAACCTTTGAAGATGTTTACAATTCCATCCACACGAAGAAGATATGTTGCCATGTTTTCTTCTTCATCCATATTCAGGATTTCAAATTGAATCCTTAGAGTTTGTATTTTTGCTTGCTTAACTTTATCATCTCCTTCATAAGTTTTATTTAGTTTATCCCACGTCTCCTTTGTTGATTTTCAATGCATAACTTTGGTAAATTTTGATTTTGATAATCCTTCTAGAATTGAATTCATGGATTTTGAGTTATTATCACTGAGATTCTTTGCACCTATATCAAAATTTGGATTTGTTGGAGTTCCATAACCATTCTTGATTGATTCCCATATATCATATCCTAGTGACTGCAAACACACTCTCATTCTGATGCTCCAGAAGGCATAATCTATTCCATCAAAGTATGGATATTTTCTTAAGGATTGTCTCTCATGTTTGTCCATGTGAATTATTGGGATCTACCTTCCAGTGGTTAGACTGTTGCTGAAGGAACCTCACTATGATACCAATTTTTGGAATATTCGGTTGTATTGAGAGGGGAAGGTGAATCAGTACTATACAATTTTACCTCTTTCTATTCTAAACTACTTCGAACATAGCAGCATTCATAATTGCAGACAATCATAACATAAATATGTTTTTCATAATTACAGATATCAATCAACACATACACAGTACACAGATGTTGAAGTGGAAACCTAAACTGGGAGAAAATCGCTTGAAAATATTTCACCAATAAATGTCAATTCATTTATAAAAAATTGTTCGTGAGGACAGTAATCCTCTATATGCACCAATCTACAAGTAGATGAGGACATCAATCCTCTTATGAGCACCAACTTAAATTTTAAGCACCAACCTGCAAGTAGATGAGGAGACCAATCCACTTATGAGCACCAACTTAAATTTCACGCACCAACCTGCAAGTAGATGAGGACACCAATCTTCTTATGAGCACCAACTCATATTCCAAGCACCAACCTGCAAGTGGATGAGGACACCAATCCTCTTATGAGCACCAACTCATATTTCAGGCACCAGCCTACAATTTTAATCTCACAAATATTGTAATTCAACCAGCTAATCGTCCTCCAATAACCTGTGATTTTCTTAAACAATTTTTTCTTGTAATAAACTTTACTCCTCAATAAACCATCCCACAGAAACTTTTAATCTTCATTCCTTCTCCACGCAATTCATGAGGTATGAACTCTGCTCCTCGCACTTATTGTTTTAGACCCCCTAATTTCTTTCTCACCTTCACCTCTCGAAGTGCTCCTCCTCATTCTTATATATATGGTGTGTTTGACCCCAAAATAATACATCCACGAGGTCAGCTCCAAATCCCCTATTCTCCATTAAATATCGCTTTGACATTTCCTTGAAAACCCTTCAACAATTCAGTCTATGTCCCCTTATGTTGCACAAAATTTGGCTTATTATTCCTCAATGCTCGGCCACCATCTGATTAAGTCTTCGAATAGATCTCGAGCATTGATCTGATCTCCAAAATTATAAACAATGTCCTTGATGCACAGGAGTCGTCCAATCGTCTCTTGATTAGATCGTAACCATCAGATCTAACATTCATCATATCAAAACCACCAATATATCGGACCCTTGGGACCTCATCACTCAACAACCATCAGATCTAGATCTCCATTCAATCTCCACCGTCAATTTGTGATCATGTTCATCAGGATCATAGGGAGTCCAAAACACTCAACACTACCTTGGAGATTGGCAACCGTCGGATCATTGATCAATGATTATCATCAGCTCCCGCAGTCCTCTTCGTCAGAGCATGTTCGTCAACTTCACTCTAATGGCACGTACTGCGACAGATCCAACGGTCCTTGAAAATGCAGATCTGATCACCCTCTCAATGTGCACGATGTTTATCTTTCATCCCTCAATCCTTTCGTAAGTTATTTGGGTGGGAACCACGTAGATCTATTGTTGTCATCACATTTTGTTTGCACATAGACTTGTGGTCCAGATTGCTCTATGGGGCTCTTCCTCGGAGTATCTATACTCACAATCCACTCTGATCGTTGTTTTTGCAATGAACTATGAATATATGCTACCCAAATCAATGACTCCCATGCTTTCTTGCAATCCTTGTCATCAGAGTATGTGTATCATAATCTACTCTGACCAGGGCATCTCTGATGAATGGTGGTGATCCACTTTAACAGACTACGACCGTCGGTCAAGATAGACTACAAATTTGTATTGATGACACATGGATTAGTCATTGTACTGCATGTGGCGTTGACATGTAGCTGATGTAGCATATTTTACCTCATGCTGACATCATCACTACCTTTGGCCCTTCTTTGTATACCTTGTTGACTTGACAGTTTGGTATGTAGCCTCATCCTTTCAGCTATCATGGTTCTGGCATGGTAGTTGATGTGGCTTCTGATCTAGCACATAATCATTTAGAGTCTGTCGTCAGAACTTGCTCATCAACTTCACTCTGACCATGACCTCCGATGGATGACGGAGATCAACCTAAATAAACGGTTTTCGTTATCCCTTGGAGTTCTTCATTGTTGAAGCACCTTCACTACACTCCACTCTGATGGCTATCACTTAGATTAATGGTCCATATCTATCCTACTACATATCTGATATATCCAACGACTCTTATTTTTTCTAAATTCTAGGACCTCAAGCACTCCAACGACAAGATCCAACTGTCCATCGGGGAAGAGGTTCAACGGTACAGATTTTTGTAGATCCAATGCTTTATACATTACTCTATCGATGAATTTGAATTGTCTGGAACGGAGGGGAGATGACAGTCACAATTTATCGTAGATGATTGTCACTCATTGGAGTCCTCCTCAAGTTCTGGATCTGACTGTATAAACTCTAATAGTCTATGATCAACGACCATGATTTTTTACCACTTTTAAATTATCTGCTATCTTTGAAGACTATGATCAACGACCACGATTTCTTTCACTTGTTGATCAAAGGTCATGATTTGTTTCCGTGTTTAAATTATCTACTAGCTTTAATATAGATTGGTTCACAATTTGTTCGGCCAACCCACCCCTCAGTATGACTTCCATCACTGCAAAATTCTTGATATCAATGAAAATATACTCAACATTTTGGTTTACCAATAGAAGTCGGTTTGTTTGAAATATTTAGTGTCCTGACTTCCAAAAAAAACTATATCTAGAATTCATGGCATTAACTCTACGTCAATGTTAGTGGAAGAAGGGGTGCCCCTTCTTTCTCTAACCTTATTTTCCAATTTTTCCAATTCAGCGTTGACATTGTCATGAAACCCCTTATAGTAGTGCATGGAAAATTGTCTAGCTTCTAATTCAGCTTTGGTGGGCTTGAAGTAAGTAGCTCTACTCTATTTAGGCTTAGGTGGACGACCCCTCATGGTATGTTGACTAGGATTGTGATTGTCTAAGGGGGATTCCCCTCATCAATTGTTGAATGGAATAGTGGCAGGAAGAGGAGGGAATTATGGAAATAAAGGAATATGAAGAGCAATGATGGTAGCAAGTGACTGAGGTGGGCGATAAGAGGTAACGAGGATACCATGACAAAATTGAGCAAACCTCCCATAACAGAGTGCAGAGGAGAAATCAATGAAGAGGAGGAGATTGTGTTTAAGGCTAGAAGACCTCTCGATATAGTGCAAGTGTCTCCCAATGCCTTGACACAAACCTTAGTGTCTCCCAAGGCTTCCAAAAAACTCAAAAAAAAGGAGAAGGTCAAATAAGACATACAATTGTAGCTAGGGATCCATGGTATGTGAAGTGATGCTTCCAATTATTCCAATATGAGCCATGGTTTTCCTCTGAAAGTTTCCAAGTTCTCATATTACAAAAAAGAAAACCTTCATTGTGGAAGCACCCACTTACATTCTTAGCTTGTTGGTCATCAAATGAGCATCTATCATATCACTTCGGGATAAACTCATTTTCATTAACGTGGAGGTGGAGGATAAGGCCTGTATGGTTTTCATCTATCCTCAAGTACAAGTAGCCCTTGTGATTGATGGGATTGTTTGATTATCACCTCATCCTGGGGTGGCTCTGTAGTATCGAGGGACTGAGTATCAAATTCAATGTTATGTGTTGTTATAATCCCCTTGATTGAAATGTCAATGATTTTGATCCTAATACATTCCTCTTTAAGAGTACTAGGAACTTAACTGGACCATTATGCATTGATGGTTGCTTGGATTAGTTAGGTCCCATGGTTAACAAATTTATTTGCAAGGGCATTGGCTTTTCTTCTCACATGCAAGGGGAACACAACCAGGAGGGCTTTAAGGATCTCCGCCACATTTTCTAGGCATGAGGCCAATCTCCAATTGGTCAAAACCTTTTATGGTTTTGAGCCATTTTGATTTTTTTAGAGCATTGATTAGGATTTGGGAGTCCCATTTGACAGTCGAGTTCTTTCACTCCTTAAAATTGCCTATATGTAGCCCTTCTTCCACATCAATGATATCTACCCCATTGTTGGAGTTGTAGCCTATATAACAGGCAGAAACACTGAGGATAGAGACCTATTCATCCCTAAAGTCTACCAATTCCTATAGATCTTGAGTTTCCCTTTGATTCCCCATCAAAGTTTAACATTATGAAGCCAAGGGGTGGAGGGAACCAACATTCCAAGATATATGAAGAGGGATGTGATTTTCTTGACGTTGAGGATAGATTCTACAAGTCAATCATGTATCTAGCTAAGAGATTTTTCTCTATGTTATCACATTTCTTGTTATCCTCTTTCCAGTGTTAGGCATGAATGGATTCCCTTATGTTGTTGGTTATGCATGGCTACAAATCCACCAAATTTATAAGATTGATATTGAATATTCTTTTGTTGCATTCTTTCACAATCGTCCACATTAGGAAGCTAGAAAGGACTGTGAAATCTGATTGAGGATAGGGTTAAAAAAGGGGTCTACCTTCTTTCCTAATTTTTGTCTTATATAATTTATCTACCTATTTGATTGCCTAAAGAATTATATGCCATTGAACTTGAGTATATGTTCGACAGATTCCTCTTCTTACCTACACGTTAGAAATATTGAAGGACCCTTAAATCCACATATACATAGTTTGTCCCAAGTGAGAGTCTTCCAATTTTCAACTAGCCAAAGGAAATAAGATATTTTAGGCCATAACAATGGGTTCCAAATCTACTTCCATATCCTGGCTTTTTCCATCTCTAAGTGCTTAGTCGTTGAGTGGTATTCCTTAACTAAGTAGGCACCTCCTCCTCTATGACCTCATATTAGGATTTATAAGCCTTCCCTAAATGTGATTCTTCTCGTGAAAATATATGCTCAAGAGATTTCCCTACCACTTCTGGGAGGTCTGCTGGCCAAGAATTCTTTGATTTCCATTTTCACCAATTCCCTTAACTCCAAATGGACTATAATTCCTAGTATTAAGAGATGGACATCCAATGTCTCCCTTGAAAGAATGGATTGACAACCTTTATGGAGGCTATATGGGATGATTTTGGTTGTTGTTGCCACAACTCTTCCCAAAAAAAAGCATGTTTCCAAAATCGCACTTCCAAAAGTAATGACTCCAAACTAAGTTTCTATTATGCCATGCATTGTTCCAAATTACGGACCATGGTCTTATGCCATCCATCCTGGTGATATCCTTCTCTTCTTTTGGTGTACTTATGCATCCAAATATTGGTTCCTCCTTACCTTTTATCCATCACCACCATAATTTTATTGCTAATACTTGACTCAACGTTTGAATATCTTTGATGCCTAGACCTACTACTTCATTAGGTTTGCATACATTATCCTGAGCTACTGAAGCCGTTTTTTTTTTTTTTTAGACCTCCCTATAAGAAGTCTCTCTGAATTCCTTTGATGGCTTTGATGATTTTTACAAGAGAAATTAAAACTAGGAAAATATATAAGAGCATTGTTTGTAGCATTGATTTAATGGGTGGGATCTTCCCTAAAAGAGATAGATGTTTGAAGGTCCAATTGTTGAGTTTTCATTTAGCTTTGATAACAATTGTTCCAAAGAGATGTTTCATTTTTCATTTTAATCAATGAAGCACCAATATATTTAGAAGGGATAGATCCTCTTTGGAATCATAGAATTCTAGTAATATTTCTTTGAATGTTCATAGGAGTGTTGAAAAAGAAAATAGTAGATTTACCTTGATTTATGAGAGTCCCTGAAGCTTTGAAAAAAGTTTCAAAGGAACCTTTGAGGATTATCTGAGGAGCATAGTGTCATCGAAAAATTGAAGATGAGATAAGGGGTCTACTATCGGATGGAGGCTTAAGCCTTTGAGGTATACTTCAATCGATGCCTCGTGTAGACTTCTTCTGAGACCTTTTATTATTAGGATGAACAAGAAAAAAAATAGAGGATACCCCTTCCTAATCTATCTAGAGGGGTTGAAGGGTTGTGACAGAAATCCATTCACCAAGATAAATAAGAGGGTTAAGGAGACTGGATTTAAAACCCAACAAATCCAGTCTTGAAAAAACACAAAATCTTGTGGCATTTCTTCAATAAACCTCTAGTTAAGGAGGTCAAAGGCTTTTGACATGTCCACTTGAATTATCATGCCTGATGTTTTATTGGATTTGAGAGAGTGAATCATATCGTGGGTGATTATGATGCCATCTAAGATTTATCTTCCTTCTACATACCCTCCTTGTTCCTACGAGGTGATCATGGCCATGATGGGCTCTAGTTGTTTGGCTATAATTTTCATAATTGTTTTGTAAATGATATTGCATAGAGCTATTGGTCTGAATTTATTTGTCATATTTGATCTGTCCTCTGTGGGGATAAGGGTAAGAAAAGTGGAATTGAGGGCTTGAAGGATGTTCATGGTTTTTCTGGAGTCTTCCACAATTTCTCAGACATCCTTTCCCACCACTACCCAATAGGATTGAAATAAATATGTGGTGAAACTATCTCGACCCAATGCCTTACCTCTAGGCATGTCGAACATTGTTTGCTCGAATTCCTTGAAAGAAACACTTCTCATCGGATTATTATTATGTTCTTGAGTGACTATGAAGGGGATTCATTGTGTGATGGATATTTTTTTGGTATGTCTATCTTATGAGGGCTCAAATAGAAGCTAAGCGAAATGTTTTCTTAGTTCTTCTTTCATATCTGTGTGCTTACCAACTTGTTTCCTTAGGCTGAGATTAGGGAGGTTATATTTTTATGTTATCTTATGTTTATCATTGAATTTTGAAAGAAGTGTGAGTTATTATCTCCCTCTTGAAGCCACTAGATCCTAGACGTTTGTCTCCATAGAATTTCTTCTTGATGCATTCTTTGATCCCACTAGAGTTAGAGATATTCTTCTTGTTAATTTCTTTCTAGAGTTCTTCTTTGTTGGATTATTAGGGATTGCACCTATTCTATCTTCCTTTATAGATCTCATTTTGCGTGGAAAATATTACCAAATACCTTTTTGTTCTATATTTCTATCTTGGCTTCACTCTTCTTAGCCTCTGTTAGAATACATACATTTTTGTGCATTTATATAAGCCTACCTTGACCTACCAGTCCTTGATATTGTGTTGCAAGTCTGGGTGAGATAACCAAAAATTTGTGAAGGGGAAGGGTTTAGGTCTTGAGGAACTTGCACTAGCTCATGAAAGGTTTATTGGCCAATGATCTAACCCTGCACAAGGAACGAACTTAGATTCTAGAGTACCTCATTGTCTTAACAGTGCTTCTTTCACCAAGAATCTATCCAACCTGACTATTATTTGTTGGGATCCTAATTGTTTGTCATTCCAAGTATAACATCCATTGTTCATTCTCGTATCTGCCATTTTAATCTATTTTATGAGGTCTTTAAAAGATATGTTTGTTGCTAGCAAGGTGTATGAGCCTTCATTTTTCTCTAAGAGGGAGATATGCACATTGAAGTCCCCACCCAAGATCTAGTGATTGCCTCATATCGTAAACCTAGATCCTATAGCAAGTCCAAGAACATTTCCTTAGTTACAAGGGTATTTGATTCATAGACACTCATGATGAAGCTTACTACTTGTTGACGCCTAAAAAAAAGCGCAACATAAAGTTCATGCCTGCAAATGGGTTGCAATGCATTATTACTTATATATAGTTTAAATAATACTAGATAGGTGGGACCCCTTGATAAAAACAATGATAGAAAGTGTTCTTCTTATTTACGCTCATAATTACCTTACGAAAAAGATTCACAGTTTGAGAATAGGAGTGGAAATCCTAACCTATTTCCATGTGCAACTAATGGATGTTAAGGGTGCTAGCAATTTGATTTCAAAATAAAGGAAATATTTATTGTATTAAACATATTAGTCCACTCTTACTACCCTTAGGTTTTGATATATTGTTTCAAATATAAGCCATATGCCACTCATGGTATATTTGCATGCATGGGAAAATAATTATTATGTTGAATGTGATACCCCACTAGAGAGGAATGTGGGACATATTATTTCGGTGCTAAGTGTTAAATGGGCATATTATTGTTATGGAGTTCATATTAGAGGTCGATTTGACTTTGAATTTGGAAATGGTATGTTATGTTCTATGTATATTAGATATATGATGGTGATATCCTATGATTGGAACAAGTTTTTTGGGAGTTGGAAGCGCTCTATTTTGGTTGTGGTTGATGGCATTAAATGAGAAAATAAGAGAAGCGACGTGCATTTACTGCACATCATTCTTACCCAACCTCGAAGCTACCATATTCACTTTCTCTTCACATTAGTTTTTCTACTCTGGTTAGCAGTGCCTCAATTGTGCTTGGCCTTTAGCAGAAAAATAGTTGTGTTCTTAATCTTTCTGGAATTCTTCTCACAAGTATGTTGGCTCTTATCTCTCCATTCATGATGGTTAGCTCTTCTCCAGATAAAATTATTGTGTTGGCTCTTATAGTTTGCATGTGGAATGTGTTTATTTTCAGAAGTTTTTAATGGATTTATTGTGGGCATTTTGGTCGTGTAACTCGCATTTTGGTTTGGGTTTCTTCCTGTTGGCATTTAAATGTTTCAAACTGGCACTAACGTTCGTCATTTTATTCTGTTTGAAATATATGGTTGTATGTGTCGGGAGCGAAGGTGATATTACTATGATATGGTTGTTGGCAAATAATTGTGGGTAAAGGAGATTCGATTTCACTCATTTTGTATGATTATTTTTTAGAGTTTCCTCTGTAAAAGAAAATATACAATTGGGTCTTGTGACTATTGCATAACACCCTCACCCTGGAGGATGTGCAATCTTATTTTTACCACGACCTGGATGTTGTGGGTGGCCTGTGTGTTTTATCTTGTTGTCATTCTAATGGAAAAGAGTCGGGTTTTGCTTTTCCTGCAGCCCACATTTCAAACCCTGCACCTATATGCCTGCTTTAGGCCTCGCTTCCTCTTCCAATACATAGGCGAATGAATAAAAGAAAATCCAAATTTGAAATTTTGTTGAACTATTTGACCCACAGTCGGTTTCGTGATCATTGTGTTGTATCCTTACTGCATATCCACACTTTCTAAGTATCGCAACCATTTTGTATTATCCTTGCCATTGTTTTAAAAGGTGATAGAGTCATGTGTATTATCTTACAGTCACTTTGGGAAGTAAATATTTTGGCTTTACTTGCAGCCATACCTTGAGGCATGTGCCTATTTGTTAGTCCCAAACCTTGTTTTCTCGTCCGATAATGTGGGAAAGTAAATAATATAAACCCAGTTTCAAAGTATTGTTTAACTAATCGACCCAACAGTCGAAAAGATTGATGTCGCCCACAAAATTGTGTCTCATTTGTTATTTACCTATGAGGTGTTTTGGTCGACTTTGATTTTAGTAGGAATGTTATGGAAACAATGCCTACCAAAATCGCATGGGGTTTCAAACCCGATTTGTTTGCAGCTATTATTGGAGGTTGTGATGTAAATGTTATATAACAGAAACATGATAGCTCTATGTTTCTCTTCCTCTCATGATGTTTGGAACATTATGTATGATTACGATTGAGTTAAATTGTTTTGTAGACAATCTCTTACAAAAAGTTATGATAGTTTTTAAAAGGAGAAATTAATTTCGTTGTTTTGATAATCATATAAATTTCCCTTGATTTTTATATTGCGCAATTTAAAAGATTGTTGTCAGGGTATGGATTTTGTGTGTTGAAGTTTAAAAGAGTGTTATGGCACAAATATAATTTGGTGGAAGTTTTGGAAATAAATGTGCATGGCAAACAGTGGATATTCAAATGATTTTGTAGATATTGGCAATGTTGATTTTAAAGTTAATAAATGTTATTTCTTGTAACAGAAAAATAATCGCTCTTATTCCCATTCATTGTTTCATTTTTTGCTCATTATACACCTGCCACCTCCCCGATAACATTTATCCATCCCATGTTTTGTTATCTTGAATATCATTTTTAAAGTAAAAAGATTAAAGAATATTGGATAATGATTCTAGGTTGGAAATTGTGACATGGAGATATTGTTTTCAGAAGAAAAGAACTCATCTTTGCTTGAACAGTATTCATTGTTGATTCTCATCCATGTTACCATTTTCCGTTCATTATAAACCCCCTCATATCCTGATGACCATATCATTCCTTGTTTAATTGTAGATAATTATTAAATTGGATTTGGTGAAGTTGTGTTAATGGATGGATTGCATATGCTTCTGTTGTGAATGATAGAGCCAACATCTTGATTTTATTTAGGTAAAGTATTAGTGAATGGATTGTTAAAAGTTTTCATATTCTGATTGAAATATTTCTTCATGATGAGTTTCTTTAGTAGAGGAAGCAATGGCATATGTGTAAACAGAGCTAGAGGAAACAATTGGCAAAGAGGCCATATAAGGCCATGATTCTCAATACATTTTGACGTTGATCCTCAAGAACTAAATTAGCTTTTCCAATATGGGTTTTTTTAATCTAGTTGGCCAAGGAATTATGCAACCTAGGCCTGAGAGGCCTCCTTTCCAGCCACGTCAAAATTTCTCTGGTATCCATGTCCCCCCTCATGTTTCTATGTAGCCAGAACCACCTACCAATTATGGCTAGCAAGAGATCATCCATCAACCTGTTGCACATCATAATGGTTGGACTACGATATCATTGATATTACCCCCTCCTCCACTGCCATTTAATCCAAATGCCCAAGCTGATTCCATTGCTTCACTAGCCCAATATTCACATGCAAGCAAAAGTCTCAAAAATACCATGCCCGAACCAAAGATTGATAAAAGGAAAAAAGTGGTCAATTCCCCTAACTCTTCCAAAAATCCATCTAAATCAGTTTCCTCTCATATCCACCTCAAGGATAATTGTTCCCATGTCATCAGCAAAATCCATCCTCAAGGTTCCAATCAGCCTAAGGTTGCTACAGAAGGCAAGACAACAGAGAGATCAAAAGAGAGCAGTAGTGAAAAGAGGCAAACTGTCATAGAAAATATGGTTTTTAATGTTGTTAATGTTATTTTCTTTTAAGGACAGTTTTTATGACAGAATGTTTGGACAACAAATACACATTTAGACATATTTGTTTTGGACAACATGGATATGATTCTATTTTTGGATATAGTCGTGTTTTATTTTGATATCAAAATATTTGACTATTAATATGAGTATGGGAGTTACAAGGCAAATATTTGAGTTAAATTTTTGGGTATTATATTCTGTGTTTTGATGATTATTAAAGAAATGAAAATTGGAGTGACAAGGGGTCCCACCTATTTAGTTATTATTTAAATAGACCCTTATTTATATATTATTATTTATTTGTCTCAACTAATTAGTTAAGCTAATTAAGCTTAACAAAAGAAAGGTAGTTGAACTACCATAACTTATTGAGAAAGAATAGAAGCTCAATCAAAAGAAGAGACAAYAGAGGAGAGAACARAAGGGGAACTTCTRATATAASGTATGCTCTATACTTGTGARATAATTMTTTTCTTCATTCATTCTAAGTTTACTAGAAAGCTAAACCACCTTGATGACAGTCRGGTCTTATTGAAGGCAACGGGATTCAAAACTAAATCATATCTTTCAGCARATTGTTTCTAAAGGTGTATGATATATCKTTGGCGGTTTGTATRYTCTTGTTTGTTTATGGATTAGATTTCATGAATGATAAAGAATGTTTTGCAGAGTCAAGTGACAWCATTTTTCTMRCAAGTTGATCCAAATMTTTAGCTTTAGTTTTATTTTKTTGTCATAGTCTTTTTGTATGGTGTTCATCGGAGACTTMTAGGTTTGACTTTGGTCCCACCCTCGCARRGGTTTGTAAAGAGAGTTATGCTTTGTATCTCARAATGAAGTYAATATAAAAATCAGATTTTTTATTTCAGTTTCACATGCWTATCTTAATGATATTGTTCAGATTTTACTTTTATTCTCTTCTCTTTTCCTGTACACACTTATGTATATATTTGTGTTCTTTMTTTTGCATAGTTACATATAACATATAAAATTATCCTTAGTCCMTAATACATATTACCTKTGGATTAAGAGATTATTTTGGATTAAAGGCTATAAACTCCGAGTAACATTCCCAACTATCTTGCCTTAGCCTGGAAATATCTGAAAATGCTTAAGGTTCTTCATACCTTTTYCTCAACACTATTGTTGATCATATCTCCCCATAGSTAGTCGAGATGAATCTTTTAGTCTCTATAAACTCTTCCAAAGTTACYTGAMATGGATTACTATTATRGCTAAGCCAACTAATAAGACTTATGAGCTTATTGTTGCTACCTCRCAGCCCTTCTAGATTTTTTTTGTCATTAGAACCATAGTRTCCTTATCACTTTTAGTTTCTTGTATCATCATTTGGAAATTTTATTCTTAAGGATATATTGTTTTTCTAGAGCATTGAATCCCCTCACATTCCATGAGATGKTCTTCRTGTTAAATTTTTTGTGAGGAGACAAAATACTTTTCAAKAATCCCTAAGGTCTATCTTGAGTCTATCAATAGATATCCTCCCTCTTAGAGTTTCTCCTTGTTGGTTTTCTTGTCTCTTATTTTTTCCTCTCCACTGAGCTTCTTTTATTGCCTTAAGTGAGGTTGTATCGATTTCTAGGGCCACCTATAAACCCTATCTTTGAGAGGCCTAACTTAGTTTTAACTTTCTCTTTACCAACTCCTTTTCTGATTTTCGTAGTTGTTCTTTTAGAAGGTCAATCAGATGCTTTTCTCTAATATCTCAATGAGGACCAAGAGATCAACCTCCACCATGTTAGTGTCAACTTCTTCTTCCCATTCATTTGTTTCCATATTGGGTAATTCCACCTACTCTTCCTCTACCTTTGTTACCATGTTGAGTCTTACTACATGTCCCTCCCCCTCTGAGATCTTGTCTCTGGTGTTCTCTTTTTTCCTCTTTTTTTATTTTAGCATCATTGTTCTCCATATAGATGTTATTCACCTCTGCAGAATTGGAAACCTTCACTTCTAAAGTTTCCTCTGCTAGGATCTGGAAGTTGTTGGTTTCTTTGATATTTTTGTATGGCAAGGGTTCTAGGTTTTTTTGTTGGATTTTTGCTTGGATGAGATTTTCACAAACCTTCACTACCTTTGGCTTCTTCCTATTTGGCTAAGCCAATTGATTTGATAAGTGAGTAAGCCTTGAAAAGGTGACCATGTTCATGGTATTTACGACACCATAAGGGGATGTGTTCATATTAAAGAGTTTGATTCCATTATAAATCCTAGAAATTGATGCAAATCGACTATAGAAGAGTTCTAGAAACGTTCATGTAAACACGAATTCTAGCATAGGAGATGCACTTACCCATTTTGGTGACTTTTGATGCTTCGACATAAGTACCCAAGGTGTTACATATGTCTGGTAGGGTTTCATCATCTTAGTATTAATGAGTAAGAGAGTATAACCTAATTTAGACTAGGGTCTCCAAGAAGTCCTCTCTTTACGGACTGAAGTTCTCCACCCAATATCTGAAGTGTTACCCTGCAGAGTTGAAGAAATAAGGGCCTTCTTCAAACACACTCTCTCAATATTTTGTGCTAGTGAAGATGGCTATGAATAATTCCTTTGATCCAAGTTCTATGTACACCTGACCTTTGGGTTTCCACCTTGTGTTGATTCACCAAGTGAGAGATTTCTCAGAGGGCCATATGCCCATGAATTTGTAGATGATCGCATGGTCTTTCATGAATTGAATATAGTTACATATTTTTTTAGGTAACTTCATATCATAAGTTTATAATCCTTTTCACCAAGCATCTACCTCTTACCTTATTCCCCCCCTCCTTAGCCAGATTACCTATTATCAAATCTAGAGTCCTCTCACTAATCTCCCTCGCCACCAAGGCTACCAAGATTTTAGCATTTCCCATGCCTGTCATTTCAAGTTTCTTTATGGATCCTCCTATGAATATGTCCATAAATGTTTACAACTATAGTCTCCTTGCCCAATTCCCAAGAGAAAATACTAGTGCCCAAACCTAAAACAAAAGACATAGTATTAGTACAGTGAAAAGATTGTGCCTACCACCCAATAATTAACCCCCCTTGGGTTGACCTCGAGCATCAAGAAACACGAAGTTCTATCCCCTAAAAACTTTTACTTAATTCAAAATTAATTTTAACCCCATCTCCCATATGTTCTTGCAACAATAAAATATTGTATGGCATTCCACCATCCTTTTAAGGGCATTCGTTTTCCAGGAGCTACCCAATCCTAAATTGTTGAGGGATAAAAAAAATCATCTGCAACCCTCAATTGGGGCTCCAAATATTCTAAGTACCCCTATCATTGAAGATTCTTCACTAGATAAGGGTGAATCCATGAATATGTGTCACACTTTTTATTGAAATGTGGCAATGACAATTTGAGATTTTACATATTTTCTAAATTGAAGCCCTAAAAAATCATATATGGGTTGTGAATTTCAATGTGTAGTAAAAAACAACTTGTAGGGAATTATGTTGTATTTCTAATGAAAAATATGAATCATATTTAATTTTCATATTTCCATTTAATTAAATGTCGGTTCTAGCAAATTTCTATAAAATTTAACAAGTGACTTTTGTTCCCAACACTTAATTCAGTGTTCAAAGTGTAATTAAAAAAAAAATACGATCATGATCTACATAGAATGTAATAGTGCATCCTTACTTTTTTATCTGTATTTAATATTATATTTTTTATTATTTCTTGAAGCCGAGAAATCAATATCTTAATTGCATTTTATACACCTTCATGTTCCCAACTATTTTTTTTCTCATGCTTACATAAAATGAAAAACCAAAAATACTCTTTTGAATAGGAACCATCCATGGAGTGCATGTTGGATTACTGAGAGGGGGGGGGAATCATTAATAGAGAAATTGAATTATTTTTAACCATATAATCTAAGTGTTATATCAATGTAGCATTATCATCCAATAACTGTAGAGTAAATAAGCAATGAACAAATGAACAATCATACACATACACAGTACACCATTGTTTTACGTGGAAACCCAAAGCGGGAGAAAACCACGGAATGTTTTTTCTTATATGTCTTGAAGAATTACATTCATTGGAAGCACCAGCTTCCTTTGTTTTCCAGATGCAACTGGAAGGAGGCTCCAACCCCCTATTTTCTCAGGCTACAACCTGAGGGAAGCTCCAATTCCCCAATTCTCTGGCTACAACTAGAAGGAGGCTACAACCCCTTATGTTCTCCGGCTACAACTAGAAGGTGGCTACAACCACTTGTCCTTGATGTGTCCAACCACCCTGACGTATAAGTAGAATGATGGAACCACTATCACACTATCACTATGAGATATATTGTTGTAAACATGTACCAATCAACTTGTAATCATCATGTACCATAAACAAGTGCAGCAACCATGAACCAACCTATACCTCAACATGTAATCAACTTGTACCATGAACAAGTGCATCAACCATGCACCAAACCTATACAAAACATGTACCATGAACAAGTGCATCAAACATGCACCAAACATGTAGAAAACCTACACCATGAACAAGTGCATCAACCATGCACCAAACCTGTACAAATAATATGTCACAACAACCTGTCCAAACAACCTATCACAACAACCTGTCTCATCAAACTTATCAACCAAATCAGATATACTCACCAAGATCAATCACCAAGAAAACTCTCAAATATGTGCATCAACCAACCATAACACAACAACTCATAATCATCACCAAATCAATATGTACTTCTAATAATATACCAATACAAGTATGCTACATCATCCTTAAACCATGTGTCAACAATACTACTAACAAGTGCCTCCAACCATGTACCAAGTATGTACCAATCATGTATCAACTTCTCATCAACTATGACTCATCAATATGTACCAACATCATCAACTATACACCTCATGTATGTGCCTACTCATCAACTACTTGTCTCAACCATGTACCCAACATGTACCTCAACCAAGAGCCCTCATCAATTTCATCATCCAAATATGATTTGTAACTCTGTAATAGACCTCGTGTATATGATCACATACCTGCAAACCTTCCTTAACTTTAACAACAAGAGACTAGCATTTTCATTAAACTTTACTTTAGCCTCACATGACCAGTTTTGGATTAGTCAACAACCCTAACTTGAAATAATCATAACTATGTACCTGTAATGAATAAAGATCTAAAAAATGTACACAATGTTCTTCAGTGTGTTTTATGTAATTCCTCCAGGTCTCACAACTTGGAACCTCTCAGAAAAGGAGTTATAGAAAAAATGGCATACCTTGTTGAATTATGGCTTATTCTAGAGAGCGAACTTGTAGAGTGTGCCCCGCACGGAATATTTATTGTATGGGTATGAAATATTTACACAGAATACTACAGAATGTACTCTAAGAAAAACTTTTATTCTTACTTAATTTGTATTTGTTATGAATAAGTTATGACTTTTTTACCCGAAACACTTGTTTTAGACTAGTTTCAAGACTAACCACAAACCCTATTTTCCACAGATAGTAACTCCAAAACTACAACGACCCACAAGATGAAATTTGTACCACGACTACTTGAATATGTTTTCTCAATGGCATATTTCATGGTCTGAATCATTCTAGAAAAAAAATTATTGCGAAAATGGTGAGATGACATGTAAATAACATACCTTAGAAAGCATCATCAAAAGAATTTATCCTCCCTTGAATTTCGGCCTTCTTTACTTCACCTTCTCTCTGAAATTTGGCTTATATATCCTTTGGTTACCTCATTCACCTGTAGATATTCAATATGCTCAAGTGTGATATAAAATGAGAGAGCCTTGACTCTTATTTATACTTTCATGTAGCTTCCTCAATGGGTTACCTTTTAACCATCTTAACCCACTTTCCTTATTTTAGGGTTAACCAACTTCTAACCACTTGTCCAATTAGTAATTTA
>JZKD02S2001447.1:0-29541 GCA_000966675.3 Picea glauca | reverse complement strand
AAATGGAATGACATGTATTATCCATATAGAATATTCTTAGCTTAAAATATATTAAAATGCATA
Source organism: Picea glauca (assembly GCA_000966675.3). Classification (NCBI taxonomy): domain Eukaryota; kingdom Viridiplantae; phylum Streptophyta; class Pinopsida; order Pinales; family Pinaceae; genus Picea; species Picea glauca. The sequence goes on along the minus strand of JZKD02S2001447.1, from coordinate 29,478 downwards.
CCATTATACATGAAACAATCTTGGGTCCATTGCCCAAACCTTTGTGCTACCGGAATTTCTCCAAGGGTTGACATCAATCACTAAGGGTTGAGATCAATCTACAATACGGAATTATGTTGTATTTCTAATGAAAAATATGAATGATATTTAATTATCATATTTCCATTTAATTAAATGTGGGTTCTAGCAAATTTCTATAAAAGTTAACAAGTGACTTTTGTTCCCAGCACTTAATTCAGTGTTCAAAGTGTAATTAAAAAAAAAAAAATACAAGCACGATCTACATAGAATGTAATAGTGCATCCTTACTTTTTTATTTGTATTTAAGATTATATTTTTTATTATTTCTTGAAGCCAAGAAATCAATATCTTAATTGCATTTTATACACCTTCATGTTCCCAACTATTTTTTTTCTCATGCTTACATAAAATGAAAAACCAAAAATACCCTTTTGAATAGGAAACATCCATGGAGTGCACACGTCATTTTATAATTTTTTGTTGTGTATTTTTTAATCTAATTATTTTTTGGGGGGGGACTTCACTACTTGAGAGAAAAACAAGTTTGTGTAAGTTTTAGAAAATAAATAAATAAAAAATATAGTATGAATTCAAAAATGAGAATATTATATATCATTGGATAGAAAATTGAAAGATGAATCTACATGCACCAAGTATGCTACCTTCCATGGAAGAGGTGAAGGGATTTCAACTACTGGAAGTTACGGCTCCATAAAAACCTGCAACTTCTACATATTGCAGGTTTAAGGATTTAAAATACCTTAATTGAGGGATTTATTTTAAAACCCATGGTCAAGGCATTTTTTACATATTTAGTTGTTTTTTGTTTAAAATGCTTAATTGGGGGCTTAAAACCTTTATCAAGGTAAAAACTTGATCAAGGGTCCACTTAGGCCATTGTTGCATGCATGGCTTGCTAAAAAGTGCAATCAAGATTCATGAATTCACCCATAATACTTCATTAGTCGTTGTTTCCAAATATCTAAGTACTATTTTGTCAAAGATTGTTTATCTGATAATAATTCATTAACCACTTTTTCTTGAGCCTTAATCAAGTAGGACTTCCTTCCTCTACCTAATCTCTTTAACTCCTTACAAATATTCGTAGCTAACCCTCTTTACCTCTTTAGAAATATTCATAGCTAACACTCCATCCACTTCACCTCCATTAACTGCCAATGAACTCTTTTTATCTCTTAGATTATATTGAGAATTATTGGTCATTCTACCTTCAATCTCATATGATACATCAATGACCCTTGAAGGAATGTGAGCCTCCTTAATACAAATAACCTTTTTCACCCATTGAAATATTCATTCCATAAATCATAGAGCCCAAAGAGAAATTTAATGGTATCCAACCCCCTAGTCCCTGGCATCATTATAACCTAGCCCCCCAAACTAATTTGTATCTAAACTAGCCCAGATACCCCAATCAAAACTTTTATCCAAAAATGAAGGCAAATTCAAGTGTTCAAGTTCATTTATAAACTTATCGATAATCTCCAAAGACTCTTATGGCTGAACAATAGCTCCAATACCATAAAGGTCTGGATGATTGTGGCCTTCTTCCATTTCATTGTGATAACCCGTATTAGTTTCCAACTTTTTTTTAATACAAAACGAACTAAACTATATTAAAGGGGCTGCGTCGAAGAAAAAAATCTCAAAAATTCTAAATAATAGGGCGTATAGTCAAAGATTTTGAGTAACTAGAACAAAAATAGGAACAACAAAATTTAACATCCTTGTTGGGCCATTCCCATGATTCTCCAGACTAACAATATCTTTACAAAGTTTCCCAAGGCACCACCAGATTTTAGAAAACATTAATTACATATTTGAGGTTGAGTCTTGAATATTTGAGGCACGTGAGAGTTGAAGAGGCCCATCTTTGGGGTAGTACCTCGATCTGAATTTCCTAAGTCATTCTCAGTAGCAGCATCAAGATGGAAGGGTCTTCCAAGGTTCACTAAATCAGAGTTTGAACACTGAAGAGGGCCTAGAGCTATAAGTTGATGGAAGGTTTCTTCCATTTCATCCATACGGTGAGACAGGGTAGAGAGGGAAACCTTTAATTCAACAAAAAAATTCTTCCATTCAGTGAGAGAGCCCCACCATCATTTCTTCGAATTCTCTGAGCTTAGCCATTTCTTTGAATGGCTGTGTTATTGGCTTGGAAAATATTTTTGTGATGATTGAGTATTTTCCTAAGGTCACTCGTAGAGGGATCCATAGGGAATCCATGTGGCAAAGCCCTGAAACTATACCAGCCAAATCTGAAAAAAAATACAAGGAGAGTGGTGTATGAATAGATTTAAAAGAACAACACCACAATTTTTTGGCATTAAACAAAAAATGAGAATGGATTTGTGAATTTGTCAAAGATGGCAGGGGAGAAACCAAAGGTGACCTCTACAAAAATTCTCAAATCATATTCCGCATAGCAACAACGATCAACAAAGAACGCTGGCAAAACCATCTTCGCTCCCAGGAGCTAACAAACTTTGTACCCCACTCAAGATTAACCCTTTTGAACCAAGAGCATACATATTCCAAAAAACAATCATAACTACTATACCTTGGCTTTGTAAGCTGCTTAAAGAGCATGAAGCACTCGAGTCAGAGTGAAAGCTCACACAAACTCCATTAAAACTTGCACACTCTCCATCACCTTTCACACATTTGAAGGAAACCTGATGTACAAGGACTGTACAACTGACGAGGCGAAGGATGTGGTTATGTCACATCATAAGAGAGGGGTTAGGGGATAGGGAAAACCCCATTTTATCCATTTAAATTATTTTTTCCTAGATCTATCCTAGAACCCTTTTTTTCCCATAGGTCAACATGGGGTTTTAGGCCTCTTTTGATATGGAAGAGGTCGATCTCATCAAAATTTCTGATTAGGGAGGTAATTTGATGGAGGATACCACTCAAGAGGTTATTCTCCATGTATTTTATGTTAAGAACTACCCTGACAATTAACATTGAGTCTCCTAAGACTGAGAGTTGAGATATGTTACGTTCTTTCATCAGTTTTAACCCTACATAAAGAGCATAAGCTTATACTATATTATTTGTCGTGGTCCCTCAACCCTAAGCATAATGAAGCATTTCATTTCCTTTGGGATTAAGGAGAATCCCACCCGCATCTACCAGCCCAGGATTTTCCAACCTTACTATATATGAAATCTCTTGTATTGTATCCCCCTTCCTCGAAATAGACCTCGCCCCACAAGCCTCCAAATGTATATCCTAGACAACTCCACTAACCTCTAAAACCAATTAAATAACTCCACCAACCTATTTTGGACTGCAAGACTTCTTGACCCATACCTTCTTCTTGAGAGGCAAATCAGATTCTACTACCAAATGATCATACATGTGGCATCTTTCACAGCAAAAGGGAACACCACGATAGTCCAAAGGCTAGATAAATTATTTGAAACCTTTATGTAGGTTAATTTTGTAATCCAAACAATCTCTCAAGTCTAGGTCAACTAAAATTGTGGCCATAAACATTTTCCTTGAATAAATAAAGCTTGTATCGACCTTGTATCCTTTGTACAGTTTTGTACCTCAATTGAAACAAGTCCTCATCCCCTAGGCCATATAAAGGGACCTATTTCCCAACCACACTAATTGATCCATACTTCCTCACAATCATAGAAATGAAGGCATCATTTTCCTTTAGAATATCCACAAAGTAGTCAACATAGTCATCATACCTACCCATATTATTTACCTCCACAAACCTTGAAGGGAGAAAACCATGATTCCTCTTTGGCCTCCACTCAAGCCATTATTAGTAAACCATTTCTTATATTAATGATCCATTGTAGATCGGGAAAAGAAATTGTATGTGACCAACCCCTTATGATAAAAAACATTTATTATCACTTGTAATTCAGATTTAAGAACCCTTGAAGCACACAATAATCTCTATGTGGAGAGTGTATTTCAAAAGAATGTAATATGTTGTGAATAATAAAACAATGCATTTTGATATTGGATTTTTTCCTTCATTGAGGTTTTCTCCATGGTAAATCTTGTGTGTTAATTATATATATATAATGCTAGGGGAATCGGCAACTCACGATTCTCGTACTCGCGTGACACGTGGTCGATACTCATCCGCTACCCATATACCCCCAGGTGTGCCACACATCCCGCAATCATGGAACATAGATAAAGCGGGGTGAGAATCGAACTTGAGACCTCCTTTACACAATTCCTTCCATTTACACGACACATGCCAATTGGTCTACACCCCTGCAGGAAATCTTGTGTGTTTATTTGTTTGTTGTGGAGATAATTATTTTTCATGCATGTGCATTTTATTTATGTACACGGTACTCGACAAAAAATGGTATGAATGAGTGTTGATATGGGGCATTAGCTCTGGAAGTAATAGAAACACAATTTTTTTTGTCCAAATAAGGTTTCATTTGACGAACAAGGGTGGAGGGTACCATGGGGGTTGTTTACAACTGAAGAGGAAAACAAGAACTAACTTGTGTAAATGTGTTGAACCTGCACATAATATATCTAGCTAAACAATAATACACACATTTGCAGAGAGAATTGGAGAAAGAAGAAGGAGAGAAAGAATGAAAGAATTATCATTAACCGTTGTGAATAATGAATAATTTACACATGATATACTCTTTATAACTCAATGAGTGTGCACTGGAGGTGAACCAATGCGCCATAGTGGTGGTCTAGAGTGATATGGACACACACCAGTAGTTACGGGAGTGAACTGCCACCTAGTCTAGTCTCTCAGGCAGTTACGGGAGTGAACTGCCACCTAGTTGAGTTAACTAGTCAACTAGTCTTCAGTTAACTAACTAAACAAAGAGTAGTGAGGAGTTAACTCAGGGAATCAAGGCTAATGCGCCACTCTGGTGATGATACCAAGGCAAGGTTGAATTAGCATGTTGATGATCCCAATGTTGCATGCTGACAAAACCAATGCAGCATCTAAACTCAACTCAACTAGTCAAACTGAAGTGTCAACTAAAAGAGAATATTCTCCAGGTGGAATATTCTCCCCTAAATTATAGGAGACTAGATAATGACTAATTATGACTAATAAAAAAGGAAAAACCTTAAGAAAAAAAATTCCTAGGTGTGTGTGAAGTAACTCCAACACCCCCTTGAACATCACTATGGTGAAAATAAAGATTGGGTCTCGACAACGAGGCCATGTTAGGTACCCAAGTACAAAAGATACACTTAAAATAAAGTGAGGAAAGAGGGAAAAACTCATGGGAAAAACCCCCCCTCAAGGTACAATGTATGTAAAAAGAAGAACTACATTTTTTAGGAAACTGTGTCCTTCACTCCAAGATGGCTTCGCAGAGAATGGAACTTCTGCTCAGTGAAGGTCTTGGTGAATATGTTTGTCATCTGTTTTGTTGAAGGACGGAACTGTAAGTCGATGATCCCCTCGTGTACTAAGTCTCGGATGTAGTACATGTGGTTCTCAATGTGCTTCATCCGTTGCCTCTGAACTATATATCTGCAGAACTTCATAGTGCTTTGGTTGTCACACCAGATGACGATCAGCAGGTGAAACTGAATGCTCAACTTAGTGAGAAAATGTCTTAGCCACATAGCCTAAATGGTTATGTTAACTACCCCTTTGTACTCTGCCTCGGCTGAAGATAGAGCAATAGCAGTTTGCTTCTTGCTCGACCAACAGATAGGCCCGGAACCAAGACTAAGTGAGTAACCATATGTGGACTTGCGATCAGTGCTATCGCCAGCCCAGTTGGAATCAATAAACCCGATGAGATATAATGTAGAGTTTGTTGCATAATGAATCCCAAAGGTGATGGTGCCATGTACGTATCGAAGGATATGCTTTGCATCTTTCCATTGTAGCTCATGCAGCTCCTGCATGAACCTGGAAAGTGAACCAATTGCATATGAGAGGTCTAGTATGGAGTGTGTGAGATACAACAAGCTCCCCACTAGCTTTCTATACAATGTGTTTTCAACCAGTGGAGTCTCCCCGCCATCCTCAAGTTTGACTTCTGATAGGAAAGGAGTCGGAGCAAACTTGCATTATGTCATGTGAAATCTCTCAAGGAGATTTTGTGCATACTTGACCTAACACAGTTTGATGCCTGATGCATCCTGACTGATCTCGAGTCCAAGGAAGAAGTGTAGTGGACCCATGTCCATCATAAAAAACCTGTCATGTAGAATCCTCTTTACTGCAGCAATCGTTGAAGTAGATCACTCGGTGATCAGAAAATCATTGACATACAGAACTAAAAGTAGAACTGAATCATTCGTTTTGATCATGTAGACATTTGGATCTAATTTACAATGTACAAAGTTTTGTGACAATAGGTAGGAGTACATCTTGGCATACCATGCCCTCAGAACCTACTTGAGGCCATAAACTGACTTCTTCAATCGACAAACCAAATATGAGTCCTACATAAATCCCTGGGGCTGCTCCTTGTAGATCTCCTCATAAAAATCACCGTGAAGAAATGCATTCTTCACGTCCATATGATGGACTTCCCATCCTTTGGTTGCCACAATGGCAAGTACCAATCGTATGGAATCCATCTTCTCTACTGGAGCGAAGGTCTCATCATAGTCAATACCATGAACCTTTTGAAAGCCTTTGGTGACAATCCCAGATTTATATCTGTTGATCTGTCCATCCGCTATGCTCTTGGTCCTGTAGACCCATCTGCATCTAAAAATTTTCCTCCCAGAAGGAAGGGGAACCATATCCCAAGTCTGTTTCTCGAGGAGGGATTTGTACTCCTCCTGCATGGTAGATTCCCAAAAGGTATTTCCAGCAGGCTCACCATAATACTGTGGATCTAAATACTGAACCAAGAAAAGATGTTTGGAGGGCAATGGTTCAGTAGCAGTGAGTGTAATAAGAGGCTCCTCAAAATCAGATCGAGTCCTCCTGGTATCAATTGGATCACCAACGAGATCCCCTGCATCATGAAGAGTAGTTTGTGCCGACTTGGGCCTCTATGCTAGCTCTACAACTACATTTGGATGCTCTGACTCTACATATTACTTTACTAACTCTGAATCTAAATCATCTGAGTCCTCTAAATCAGAACTCTTGTCTGAAGAAGAGTTGGTGTGTGCATGCTCATAATCTCGAACAGGTGTAAGAGTGAAGGTGTTTGCATGCGCCTGTTGAGGTACATGCGAGACACTTTTCTCGAATTGGACACTATGCTCAATGATGATCCGGTCTGAGGAAAGATCAATAGGCCTATATCCCTTCACACCGTTGGGGTATCCAACAAAAATGCACTCAGTTCTATGTGGATCATGTGCCTTCCTCTTTTCAGAGGGAATCCTGGCCCATGCACATGAACCAAAAATGTGAAAGTGGGTCACTTCTGGTTTGAGACTTCTCTAAGCCTCATAGGGGGACTTATCCTTGACAAATCTATGGGGAGATCTCTTTTGGATGTATGTTTCACAATTGAGTGCTTCGGCCCATAGTCTCTGTGGTAGTGACTTTGCATGCAGCATGCAAGATGCCATCTCCTTTAGAGATCTATTTTTCCACTCGGTAACTATGTTTTGCTATGGAGTATAGGGAACTGTGTGTTGCAACTGGATCCCTACCTCATGGAAAAGATAATGGATCTCATGATTTACATATTCTCCTCCATTATCAGTTCAAAGGACTTTTATCTTCTTTTCGGACTATGTCTCAACCAAGGCTTTGAAATCTTTGAGGTGTTGAAAGACCTCAGATTTTTTCCTGAGAAAGTAGATCCATGTAAAACGTGAGAAATCATCAACAAAAATGAGAACAAACCTCGCTTTGTTGATGGATGGATGCGTAAAAGGACCCATAAGGTCACTGTGGATCATATCTAAAGGTGTGGAGGCTCTCTGATACTTTCCCTTGTCAAATTTTTCTTGAGGATGTTTCCCGAGAACACATCCCTCACACACTCCCTTGGAGAAATGAATGTCTAGCAGACCATCAACTAATCTGTGCTTGCTAATTTGTTGCATGTATCTGAAATTTAAATGTCCAGAATTTTCGTGCCATATCCTACTACTTTCATCAGCATGAGTAAGCAGTAAAGAATAATTAGGTTCAATGAATTCAAAAAAAAGTATACAATCTAGACTGATGATTTACCTCATCGGTAGAAACCCTGGAGTTGGTTTGCATGTCGTAGATGTCCAAAGAATTTGGTGTGAATATGACTTTCTTTCTGGTGCTAGAATTCGTCATCTGATACACAGAGAGAAGGTTGACAAAAAGTTTGGGAACGTGCAGCACATTCTCGAAGCTTTCGTTGGTGAGTTCAATCCTTCCTTTGTCTCTGACTTCAACAGAAGAGTTGTCCCTCATTAGAATAGGAAGACCTTTGCATGCATCCAAAGAAAAATATACTAGTTTTGAAGTAGCCATGTGATGTGATTCTCCTGAATCTATGATCCAAGCATCGGGAGAGGAGTTGATTGCAATCAAGGCATGGATAGAATTGCCTTTCTTGGAATTCATATATTTTGGCTTCTTCTTCTTGGCACCCTCGAGGATGTGATCTCCAGGGTTTCTTTGCTGAAGTATTTGAGATATCAGATCTATTTTTTTTGCATGCATGTGGATTCCGAATGGAATCCTTTGTCACAGTACGTGCATTTCTCCCCTTTTATTCCCTTTTCTCCTTTGGATCCGAAGGCATCGATGAAGGGTTTTGTGTACCCTTCCTTCTTCGGATATGCATGAGCTTTCCATTTATATTTATATTTATATTTCTGATATTTGTGGCTGCCATCATGCACAGTGAGTGCATGCGCCCTTGGGCCTTTGATTGTGCCCATGTTGATGAGCTTGGTTTGCTCTTATGTCAAGGATTCGATAAAGTCCTCAAGAGAATGCATCTCCCAGGTGACTCCAGAGGTAAATCTAAGAGTATGGAATGTGGATACGAATACAAATAATTCAAGACCAATATTGGATAGAACGGTGAGAACCATTTGTTTCTCTTCCTTCAATTTATCAACCCCGCAAGCTTTGAGTTGCGACAGTAAATCCTTGAATTTTGTAAAGAAATCTTGGATATTTTCGAATCTTTTTGGATCCAATGTGAGTAGTTCCACCTCCAGCATGTGTCCCCTCATCTCATCCTACTTGCCAAAGATCCCTTCCAAGGTGGTCCAGGCTTCATTGGGAGTCTTACAGGAAGATATGTGAAAAAGGAGATCGGGAGAAATAAGACTGCAAATTGTTCTGAGTACCTCATCCATGCGATTTAAATACTTGGATTTTTATATGGTTGATGTCGGTTCTGTATATATATTCAAGGTTAACATGTACAACCCTCTGGTTCGGAGATGTATGGCTATTTTCTCCTTCCATGCAAAATAGTTGGAAGGTGTAAGAACAAATTCTTTTTGGAATTCCATCTTTCCGCTGTCTTCAATCTTTTGTACCTACAAAAAATTTTGGTGTAGCTTTTGCTTAGAAATCTGTCAGCTCTGATACCAGGTAAATGTGTTGAACCTGCACAGAATAGATCTAGCTAAACAATAACACACACATTTGCAGAAATAATTGGAGAAATAAGAAAAAGGAGAGAAAGAATGAAAGAATTCTCATTAACCGTTGTGAATAATGAATAATTTACACATGATATACTCTGTATAACTAAATGAGTGTGAATTGGAGGTGAACCAATGTTCCATAGTGGTGGTCTAGAGTGATATGGACACACACCAGCAGTTACAAGAGTGAATTGCCACCTAGTCTAGCCTCTCAGGCAGTTATGGGAGTGAACTGCCACCTAGTTGAGTTAACTAGTCAACTAGTCTTCAGTTAACTGACTGAACAAAGAGTAGTCTGAAGTTAAATTAGGGAATCAGGGCTAATGCACCGCTCTGGTGATGATACCAAGGCAAGGTTGAATTAGCATGGTGAAGATCCCAATGTTGCATGGTGACAAAACCAATGCAGCATCTAAACTCAACTCAACTAGTCAAATTGAAGTGTCAACTGAAAGAGAATATTCTCTAGGTGGAATATTCTCCCATAAATTATAGGAGACTGGATAATGACTAATTATGACTAATAAAAAAGGTAAAACATTAGAAAAAATAAATCCTAGGTGTGTGTGAAGTAACTCCAACAACTTGCACCTAGGGATTGGGAGAGGCGACCAACAATCCAGTTGAAGAACTAGCCATGTTCCAAGGTCTTATTTCGTTGCATGCAAGATAGGTCAAAAAACTTGTGGTCATTGGATATTACATGGTGATAATTTATCAAATGAGAAATTCCTCAGTAGAAAGATCTTCCAATTTTTCTAGAATTCTAGACGAAATTCATAGCATAATGGAACGTTTCAATCAAATATATTTTTACCATGTCCTTTGTCATCAAAAATTTGAAGCATACGACATTGAAAACTGAGGTGTTCTTTTGAATCATGTTCAAATGACCCAAAATGGGGGGGGAAGGGGTCTCCCATGACAATATCCCTTATCAACTATACTTTGAATGCCCAAATCAAATTGACGGAAAAGTAGCATCTAAATCACATCACCATGCAAAGCTGTTTAACTCACTCCATCCCCCTCATACCCATGTTATCTCTCGACATGCTTGGGACTTTAATGGTGGGAGGTTTGATCCTTCTCGATGAAGGTGGGATAAATTATTTCTTTTTGGTTTCAGTTTTCCTCATAGCAATGTCTTGTGAAAGTTTAGGATGCTTCACGAGGTGATTTCACTCTCCCTTCATGGTACTATAGACCAGGTGTGCAGTGACGTTATGGAGGTGGAATGGTTTGCGTTTGTTTGCGGTCTAGCCAAATTTTATTCTAGGAAGGAATATTGAGGTTTGGGTGCACCCATATGTTTCCCTATCCTCGTTTCCTTTAATGGGAAATAGGAACCATTGTAGTAGGGGAAATGCATGTGATATAGTTGAATTTTGTAGACTTATTTGGAGCCAAGATCTCCAGTTAGAAAGGCTACAATTAGCCATATCCCATTTGGAATCCAATGTTTAGAACCAAATGGAGGAAGTGAAATATAAAATATCTAATTTGGAGTTGAGGATGGATATCTAGAATTCTCAAATTGAAAGGTTGGAATCTGAGCACAATATGTATGCTCAAATTATTCATAATTCTACTAGAAGCCCCTACACATCAGCCACATCTTCAAGAGACACAACCATTGAAGAATATGTTAGGAAATTTACACTCCCATGCTAAACCTAATATAAGAGAGGAATAAATATTTAAGCTCAAAATAAATGACAAAGCAAACACACAGTACACAGATATTTTACTCTGGACACCCAAACGAGAAAACCAGCATTCCTTGAGTGTCTTGCCCTCTTGTTGTCTTATTCATTCAAAATAAAAGGTTACATGCCTAACCTTGATCCACACCTAAGACATAATCGACATCATACCCTCTTTATTTACACAAGAACAACCATGTATCCAATTTGGCTTACATCTACATGACCAAAAACCTCCAAGAGATTGATCTAAAGATTAAAGATTAACTTTTACAGCATTACAACACACCTTATTTATAGATTTTATAGCAGGAAAAACACTAAAGAAAGGCGCCCAAAAATGGTTACAGATCCACACATATCATTGGCTATAAATCCCATGAATCTCGGGATTTTGTTATAGTCGACTACCAAGTCGGGTTACCAATCGACTGTCATTCGGTCTTCAGTTGGTTTCCATTCGACCTCCTTTCAACCTCTTGTCGGTTGGCCTTTTCAAATTGTTGTCAATTACTTCGACTTCAACTTTTCCTGGTCGATCCACCTCAACCTTTGACTTTCATTGCCATTCAATCCACCTCGACTCAACTTTCACTGCAAAGAATATAACAACCCAACATTCTCCCACTTGTTTTCTTTTTTGTTGAAATCGGGAATTTCCTGAACTTTTGTTCATAGACCCAGGGTAGCAATGCCCATTGCCTCTCTGCACTAAGATAACTTCACAGCACTCACAGACTTGGTCAAAGAATCTATTATGTTTTCCAACGTGTCTACTTTCTCTAGCAACACCTTGTTGCTTTCCACCATGTCTCTCACGAAATGGTATTGTACATCAATATGCATAGTATTGGAATGATAAGATATGTTCTTCTTTTCCATAAATATTTCACTTTTACTATCACAAGTTATCTTCATGGCTCTCTTCTCAAATCTGATCCTTGAACATACCCATTGTAGCCATACTACTTCTTTTCTTCCATGAGTGGATTCCATGTATGCATCTTATGTTCTTGACAAGGCTACAACTGCCTATCACCTACTCATCTAGTTGATTTCTCCACTGAACATATTGAACACATATCCACTATTTGACCTTCGTCGATCCATATCTCCAACCCAGTTGACAAATCCATGTACATATATTTCATTGTCATTTCCAGGCTTCCCTTGGTAGCATATAACATAGTCTTTTGTGCCACACAAATACCTGAATACTCTCTTGATAGTTGTTCAATGCTCCTTTCCAAGTGTCAACATGTATATGCTCAACACTCCCGGTGCATGGGAAATGTCTGGTCAAGTGCAGACCATCACATACATTAGACTAACAACAACACTTGCATAAAAAACATGTGCCATGTCCTCTACTTATTCTTGTGTCTTTGGACATTGTATGATTGTTCAACAGTTAGCCTTGATCCCACATGAATTAGCACCTTTAGAGGTTTACAATCCTGCATGTTGAAACATTTCAAAACTATTTCAATATATTTCCTCTTATTCAACCAGAGCTTTCTAGTTGCTCGATCTCTCTTGATCTCCATTCCCAAAATGAAGTGTGTTTCATCAAGATCCTTCATGTCGAACTTGGAGGATAGTTGCTTCTTCACCTCCTTTATTGCATTCATGTTGTTTCCGATCAACAACATGTCGTCAACATACAATGCTACATATATGAAACGCCCACCTTCTTCCTTGGAATATATGCAGTGATCATCTTTGCTTCTCACAAATCCCAAACTAAGGATGTATGTGTCGAACTTTTGATACCACATCCTTGGTGATTGTTTTAGACTATAAAGGGATATTTTCAATCTACACACCAAATCTTTCTTTCCCTTTACTATAAATCCTTCTAGTTGTTTCATGTATATTTCTTCGTCTAGGTCTCCATGTAGGAATGTTGTCTTCACATCCATCTATTCTATTTCCAGATCAAATGTTGCAGCTAGATACATTAGTACTCTATTGGAAGTTAATTTTGAAACAGGGGAAAAAAATCTCACTAAAGTCGACTCCCTCGACTTGGGAATATCCTTTGGCTACCAATCGAGCCTTGAACTTCTCGAGTTGACTTACATCGTTCATATTCTTCTTGAATACCCACTTGCTACCGACGGGCTTTCTTCCATTAGGTAATTTGACTAAATCCCATGTCTCACTCTTATGCAAGGATTCCATCTCTTCGTCCATGGCATAGTTTACCCTCTGTCAAGTCGACTGCCTCCCTGACCGACTTGGGCTCCTCATCAATGGCAGCTAACACAAATGTGGAATGGAAGTCGAGCAGACTATACCTTTTCGACTGGTTTTCTTACTCATTCAAACCTCATCACTACCGAGGTTTGTTGTTCTGCCTCTTCATCCGATTCAATCGACTCATCTGAATCATCTTCTTCTCCGTTCCTTAGTTAAAACTTCACATTCTCTGGATTATTCTCTGTTTGAACCACTTTAAACTCGGACTTCCTTCCAACTTCACTGAAGACCACATCTTGATTGTACATTGTTTTCCTTGATGCAATATCCCAAAGAATATATTATTTCATTCCTTTTTTGTATCCATGAAAATACATTTGATTTCCTTTGTGTCCATCTTGCTCCTGTTTTCCTTGGGAACATGAACAAATGCATCATATCCAAATACTTTGAGAAGTGAGAGTGAAGGATTCTTACCAGACCATACCTCTTGTGGATTCCTTTCGACTAGTGCCGATGAAAATATTTTGCAGTCTCAACTACCTCTGCCCATAATTATTGTGCAAGCCCAACACCATTGATCATGCTCCTTGACTTATCCATCAACATTATGTTCATTCTCTCAACAACTCCATTTTGTTGTGGTGTATATGGTGTGGTATTTTGGCATGTTATACCACACTGTTTGCATAACTACTCAAATTATTTTCCACAAAATTCACCATTGTTGTTAGTTCTTAGCACCTTAATCTTCTTGTCTGTCTAGTTTTCTACAAGAGACTTAAACTCTATGAATTTCTCGAAAAATTTTGATTTCTTCCTCAGGAAATATATCCATGTCTTCCTAGAAAAATCATCTATGAAGGAAACATAATACAGGGATCCACCAAGTGAAGGCACTGATACAGGGCCAAATACATCACTATGAAGCAATTCAAGAATCCCCTTTTCCCTTGTCACTCCAGATGGGAACCTCACCCGATTTTGTTTTCCATATATGCAATGTTCACAAAAATTGACTTTTAAATTACGTTCAGGAAAATCTTTGACCATACCTTTATTTTACATAGCTCGAGGTCCTTTTTCTCCAATGTGTCTCATCATCTCATGCCATAGCATGGATGGGTCGACTTGATGAAGGCTTGTTGAGTCAGTTTGAATCGACTCAACCCAAGTTGAGTCGAGTCGACTTCAGGAATAGTTGTATTGTTACATCCAATTGAGTTGACATTCCCTAACAATTTGTAGATGGTTCCAATACGAACTCTTTTCATTAATACCATCACACCTCTAACCATATTGCATGTATCCTTCCGAAATAGAGTCTGCACTCTTGCATCACTCATCTTACTGACAGATATCGCATTTATTTCCAAACCCAGAATATGTAGCACACCTGGAAGGGTTCTACTCCTCCCATCCTGTAGCATCAATCAGACTCTTTCTCGTCCAACAATTTTTGTTATTGTGGCATCTCCCACTAACACATCTCCTCCTTCATATCATTCATATTCATAAAACCATTCTCTATGTGGTGTCATATGATAGGATGCCCCTGATTCGATCAACCAAACATCTTGATCTGACTATGTACTAGTCGACGCTAGATACACATCACCCCCTTTATATGGATTTGTCTTTCTCTCGGTCAATTTCTTCTCATTGGATCTTATATTGAATTCCATTTCCTTCGACTTGCAATCCCTTTTATAATTATTGTGTTTATCACTCAACACCTTCTCGTCGACTGAATAGGGGATTTAGATCTACCCTTCGACTTGGACTTTCTACCTTTATCTCTGTCAATCGGTCGACCTCTCACCACTAATGCATCTTTGGTCGATCCTTCAATGTTCTTCCTTCCCATTTATTCTAACAATATAGATGCAACCATGTCTTCTAGCACTAATGTGGTTGAATTACTCCCTATAGCCACGACTAAACTATTCCAGGAGTCTAGGAAAGAACATAATAGAATAACACATTTCTCCTCCTCGGTGATTTTAATATCCACAGAAGGTAACTAGATTATTATGGTATTAAACGCATTTAAATGATTAATCACTGAACTATCCTCACTCATCCTAAAAAGATACAATTTCTTCCTAAGGAAGAACTTATTTACCAAGGATTTCGACTGGTACAAGTTGATCCAGATTATTTTGAGAACGATATGAAGGTAGAAATATAACAGAGATATAACAAGGAAATACACAGAGATATGGCACAGAACACAATAATACAATGAAACTCAAATTCTATTAATGACTATCTGAAAAAACAAAAGATTGTAAAATGAAAAAGCACACAAGCTAGCTAAAATGGTGGTAGCTTTTCTTTGAGAAGAGATGTGTCCGCTACGCTCAATGTTGGGCCTGGGATATGATCAGTTTTATGGCGTTTATTAGATACTTTTGTTGAATGTGTATATGCATTTTCATGTTTTTGAGGAGTTTTTGAAGGGATTTTGTGCCAAAATATGATCCACACCAGGTATGCATATTTCGTGTTTTATAATGATCTTGAGTATGATTCAGTATGATTTTATGTTTTTAGAGATCTAATTCACATTTTTTGGTATTACAAGGAAAAATTGCATCATGTTTCTGCTTCCGGCACTCAGTCCGGCACTCCATCCGGTACTCAATCTGGTACCTGGTCCGACACTCCATCCTACACAAAAAAGATGGGCGATTTGGCGGTTATGGTATTGGCGGCCAGTGATGGGAGAATCAGGAACATGGGTTTTGCTCATGCTTGCCGCCTCCAGATACTGAACTCTTGACAACTCAGTTTGGGTTGTTGAGCAGGGCGATTATTGGCTCGCTCCATTTTGGCAGTTAGGGCACCATTAATGTAATTTATTGTTTATAGAAGAGGTTTGACCCTCCAATGGTCGACCTCTTGGTCTGTAAATCTTATAAATACCACCATGGTGGTCATACAATAGTTAAGCAGTTGAAGAAGTAGTGTGTTAGAGACAAATACGTTTTTCCTCTATTTTTCCATTTTCCATTGCCGGAATTATATAAAACTGCATTTTGAGTTTTAATGGTGAAATCGATTTGCTAGGTTCATGGTGTGCCTTTGAGAAGTGACCACGACTTGTTGGGGGGGGGCACCAGCAGTCTGGTAATTGTTCTATGTGTTATTTATGAATTCCATAGCTTAGATGTCTTTTATTTTATTTCTTGTATATGAAATTGCTATTTTGTTTCTTTGTCATATAATTTGTTGTTATAGTTTAACTGTGTGAGTTCTCTTTTGCAGGTTAGTATGAAGGCTTTTGTTAATATGCAGTAACTTTGTAGTTAGTAGGAACAAGTTTGCAAACTTATACACTAACCTCGTGTGCAATTAAGTATTAGATTATATTTTATTTATGCTTTTAAAATCAAGTTTAAAATAGAGTAGAACAAAATTTTAATTTATGTTTTCTTTCACAAGGCTTCGGTGGATGGATAGGGTTAGATTCATTTTTTATTTGTAGATTGCCTATTTAATTGTTGTTTAGATTTTGCTTAACTAGTTGTTAATTAATTTATTCATTAGTTTACTTTTTATATGCTAAGAATCATGTTTAATTTATGTTTACAAGCATTTTCCTTTTTGCAATTTGAGTTGTTGAAATAGGTTTAGCTTAGTTTCACTTTATGCAATTTCTTTCCTAGATTTAGGTTGCAAATACAGTTTTTAGTTAATGATTGGATGTAGTTATGAGTTTTGCTTACATAGCATAGAGTATAATTATAATCTTGTTATGTTGTTGATGGTTAATGCATGAGTAATAATCACATGAATATGCAGGGTAATTAACGTTGTTTCCGTGATGGAAAAATTCTCACTGGATTATTTAATTCACACTTTCTACTTTGCCATTGAAATCAATATCAAGTTTATACCTCTTGAATTATATTTCATTGTCAAACATCATCGAGATATTATAAGACACCAGAGACATTCACACAACCATCAACACTATATTTGAGTTTTCATAGTTTAAAAGATAGTTTCTTGCTTTTGTAGATCAGAAGATAGTTTTATTGTTGTCATGGGATAGATAGTCTTTTGCTTTGGTAGATTAAAGAGTAGTTTTGCTTATCATAGATTACAGGTTAGTTGTTGGTTCTTCTTTCTTTCAATTAAGTAGATTTCGATAGTTTCTTGCTTTTGTAGATCAGAAAATAGTTTTATTGTTGTCGTGGGATAGATAGTCTTTTGCTTTGGTAGATTAAAGAGCAGGTTTGCTTATCATAGATTACAGGTTAGTTGTTGGTTCTTCTTTCTTTCAATTAAGTAGATTTCCTTTTGTAGATTAGAAATAGTTGTATTAAGAATAGAGTTCACTTGTCTCTTAGTTAGTTGCTTATTGAGTAGTCTTACTTAGTTTACTTGTTGTAGAATTTATCCTAGGTTATTTAGTTGTTCACTTGCTTTAATAGGTTAATTACTTACTTGTTTATTCTTGCTTTGATAGTATAGTTGCTTGTTCATTTACTTGCTTTCACAAGATAGTTGTTTATTGAATTTAGGTAGTCTAGTTAAAGTAGTTTGCTTTTGCTATTTGTTTATTCTTATGCTTAAATAGTATCTTTTGCTTATTGTTATAATTGAACTAGTTTGCTTCGAGTAGGGTTTTCACTTGTTTTCCTAGAACTATCCATTGATCCTTGGCCCAAAAGTACTTAGGTTACATAGTTTAGAGTTGCTTAGTAGGGTTTGCTCATTAGATAGCTTTGCTTGAATAGATTATCTTTTAGATAGCCACTTTCTTAATTAGACTATACTACTACCAGCCCTTCTACCTTGGCATATATTTTGCTACAACTCTAAGTTTACTTACCTCGGGTTGACAATTTAATTGAGGGTTTTTAGTGTGTTTTTAGTGTGTTTTTACTGCATATAGAACACCCATCATTTTTGGCTTCGTGGTCGGGGAGTTGTCTCAAGGTAGGAAATAGTTAGGAAATAGATCATTTCTAGACCTTGGCATTAGATTGTTGGCAGGGGAACCTTAAGACGAGAGGTAAGAACCTGTGCATCTGCTATTGTAGGCTCCCCCAAACCCAATGGTAGTCTTTCTTTTTATTTTTTTTTACTTTCCTGAATAGATCTAGAGATCCAAAAGGTAGATACATTAAATCTAAATCAAACCTTTCAACCAAGGTTCCTTCTGATATTTTTGGGGGAAGGAACGTTCCACTCATAAGCTCCACAGACCGATATCGAAAAACAGGAGCTAGTTCAACTCAAAGAGCTAAAATAGTCTTTGAATAGACTAACACAGGGAGCACCATAGAACAAGAAATTAAAGCATTGGTCATATTGGGACAGGAGGCATGACCACTCGAGCCTTCCACAGAACCAAACAATACAACCTTTGCTTTTACACCACCACCAGGAGATCCTAACTTTGAGGACATCATAGACCCTAAGTAGGTGAATATTTTGTTTCGTAGTTCAGACAACGTAATTATCTCTCAAACTGACACAGAAACCTTGGCACCAATAGTCTCAACCAGCTCAAGTAGAGTCCTAGACATCCAATCAATAGGAAGACCCTTCCATCAAAGGGAAACATTGTTCTCTTCAAAGATAAAACTACTTAGGTACTCTCTTTTTGGAAACCAAACCAATATGGATGATCAGGAGGACCATAACAATGTAAGACACGGGGAGGAAGAAGAAACTGGAAACCAAACCGAAACTACCTTCGGGTTTCCAATATTGGACACCACTCCAAATGTCAACATGAAGAATATTCCTCTCTCAACACTGCCTACCTTTTACAGTAAAAATAATGAATATCCAAGCACCTTCCTATTTGAATTTGAAATATTGTGTAAGAACTACAACTACGTACAAGATGCCCAGAAACTAAAACTTTTTCCTGCAACCCTCAAAGACTCTGCACTAAGATGGTTCATGGGGTTGGGAGAATCCATTATTAGGTCTTGGGAAGCCATGAAGGATATATGTCTTAAAAACTACCAAGACCACTTCAAGACCAAAGAGTCTCATAATGACATCTTTAAAATCCAACAGTTAGAAGACGAGACCCTTGAAGATTATATGAAAATATTCGGTTATATCTCCCATAAGCCAAAATACCATGACCTCCCAGAGGATGCAATTAGGGCTCTTTTTCTTAAGGGAATTTCAGAAGAATATCTAGAGATGCTTAACCTGATGGCATCAAGTGACATCTCCCATAAACCATTTTCTGAAATATGTGAAATGTGTAAAAATTACTCAAGGAGTAGAGACAAAACAGGAAAGAATGTTTGGGACCCTTATAATATAAACTTAAAACCAATTAGTTCAGGTGGTATCACAAGAGCAGAGATAGGAAACCTTTTAGAAAACTTCAAGACAGATATCTTAAGCACAATAGGTTCCTAATTGGACACCCTTAAAATTAAAAAGAAACAAGAGGAGGAAAATGCATCAATGAGCATATATTGCCCAAGATGCAGGAGGAAGCATTCCTCAAGGGAATGCCCATTAGATAACATTTCAGTTTGTGGCTTCTATACAGAAGACCATTCGACTAAGAAATTTCCATCATTTCCTGGTTTATTAGCCATCTATAGGAGTGGAGATCCTGGGGAGTCTTCTTATGCACCTAGGAAGCCATGGCAGCCTAGGAACCAACCCACATACCCAGATATACAATCTCAAGTTCCACCCAATTATCAACAACAAAAACAGTGGAACTCACCAAGTTGGAAAAACTGGTCTACTCAGTTCCAACATCCTTGGCCTCAAGGATGGAGAGGAGAGCATAACCAAGGAAATACTCAAGCTCCACCTATCCCTATGTCCAACCATCCTTATCCTCAGTTTCCACCAAACACTCTACAGCTTCTACCAGGTTTTGTTCCACCACCTTTACCTCCTATTCCACAACAACATTTGCTACAATATCAGAATGCAAGCTCCCCGAGACCGACACTATTACTGACACAGCCAGTGTCGAATCCCAATAATAAGCCCCCTCAACCTCTTCATAATGTTGAGATGCAGGCCTTCCCGACGTATGTCATTACTCCTATTCTATTACAGGAAATTCAACTAAGATCGGGAAAAGTTTTGGATAGGCAGAGACCTTCAGTAGTCATCCAAGAAAAAGAAGAAGAAGAAACCACCAAACAACCCATGGATGACACTCGGTGGGAAGATGTTATTATTCTGAAGAACCAAGAACCCAAGCTTTCGCAAAATGAACCTTCACAAATTACGAAGGTCCCTCCTTATCCAAACTGATTGGTAATCGAGAAACCTACCACCCGACCGGAATTTGACATCTTGAATGAATTGAAGAATATTTGTGTCAAGATTCTCCTGCTTCAAGCCATTAAAGACATTCCAATCTATAGTAAGTTAGTCAAAGAATTGTGTATTAAGAAGCCAGGTAGGAAGCAAAAGGACCCTCCTACGATACATTTGGTAGGAGGACTTCCTGAGTACATATCAGAGCAGCCAAAACAAGAAAAATATGGGAACCCAAGAAACCCCATAGTAACCATAAATATTAATGAGGTCTCCATTGGAAACACTCTCATAGACCTAGGGGCAGCTATCAATGTCATGACCGCTACTACCTTGGAACAATTACAGTTACAACCTCTTCTTCAGCCTACCCCAACCATTTTGGAATTAGTAGATAAGACTAGGGTTATACCTAAAGGGATTTTAGATGATATCATGGTTACTTTAGCCTCGTGGGAGTACCCAGTAGATTTTCTTGTCATTCACTCAAAGGATCCTACCAAAGGCCATCCCGTCATTTTGGGAAGACCTTGGCTAGCCACAGCCAATGCATTTATTGGATGTAGAGAGGAAGAAATGACCATCTCAAATGGTCTCTTTATCCAGAAGCTCACCATTTACCCTCCAGCTCAACCTATTATGGAGAATCTATGGTGGCTTGAATGTCCATAGGAGAACGAGGACTGGGAAGAACCAGTATTGCCAAGTGACCATGCCTGGGCACTTTAGGAGCACACAACTGAAAATGTGCTAAACCAGTTTATTTATGCTATCACATGTGTGGATTTTCCACAGTCTTTTCCCCAATTTGAGTACATGTTTGGGGAAGAATTTCAGGAACAATTGGACCCATCCATTTTGTCTTCGAGATAGATGAGTTTTCTATGTCTTATACTATGCCCTATGAGATTAGTCCAGGGATATTTTTACATATAAATTATGGGCTAGATACAGACCAACAGAAACACTCAGTAGATATCCTTAAAGAACAATCAGGAGCATTTTCTTGGGAATACACTGACATGAAGGGTCTACACCCTGACACATGCATCCATCACATATATACCCAGGGGGAAGTAACACCCGTTAGGAAACCTCAGAGAAGGATGAACCCAACACTCAAAGATATAGCCAAAGAGGAGATCCAAAAGTTGTTAAATGTTAGATTTATTTATCCCATCTCCGATAGTAAGTGGGTATCCCTTCTTGTAGTGGTTCCAAAGAAAGTGACTGGGAAATGGAGAATTTGTGTTGATTTATGGGAACTCAACAAAGCCACTTTGAAATATTACTTTCCTCTCCCTTTCATTGACCAAGTTCTAGATACCTTGTCTGGAAAGAAGTATTTTTCCTTTTTAGATGGGTACAGCGGGTACAATCAGATTCTTATAGCACCCGAGGACTAGGACAAGACTACCTTTACTTGTCCTTGGGGCACCTATGCCTATAGGGTCTTACCATTTGGATTGTGTAATGCTTTTGCCACATTTCAACGAGCAGTATTAGGGATATTTTCCGATCTTATTCATGATTTTGTGGAGGTATACATGGATGACTTCACATTTTATGGAAACACTTACCAGGAAGCCTTAGACAACTTAGAAAAGTCCTCATCAGATGCCAAGAAATAAACCTATCTATAAGTCATGAAAAATGTAAAATGTTGTTAATTGAAGGAGTGGTTCTAGGACATAATGTTTCATCTAAAAGAATAAAAGTCGATCCTGCAAAGATTGAGGTCATCGTCAGACTTCCACCCCCCAAGAATCAAAAAGAGGTGAGAAGCTTTCTTGGACATTCCGGATACTACCGGCGGTTTATTGAAAATTTTACAAAGATTGTTGCACCTATGTTTGGATTACTAATAAAAGATGTTGATTTTGTTTGGACTGAGTAGTGTCAAACTGCCTTTGAAACCCTGAAAGCTAAGTTGTTTGTGGCACCAGTTCTTAGAGGGCCCAATTGGACTATCCCATTTCATATATCCACTAATGCCTCTGACACCACAATAGGAGGGGTATTAGAGCATAAAGAGGACCAACAGTCCTATGTAATTTATTTTGTGAGCAAGAACTTATCCCCTTCCGAGTTAAACTACACAGTTACCGAGAAGGAATTCTTGGCAGTTGTTCATGCTATCAACAAGTTTTGTCATTACATTACAGGTTACGAAGTATTCGTACATATAGATCATTCTGCCATTATATTTCTCATGAAGAAACCCATAACTAATGGTCGAGTGACTAGGTGGCTCCTTTTATTACAAGAATTTAATATCATTGTGCTTGACTGACCTGGAAAGGATAATGTGGTAGCTGATTTTATTTCCCGAATAAAAAATGAGGATGATGATATCCCTGTAGATGATAGTTTCCAAGACGAGCACCTCTTTTCCCTTTCTGTCAATACCCCATGGTTTGTATATATGGAAAACTATCTGGCTACTAGGAAGTTACCGTCTCATTTGTCACCTCATGAAAAGCAGAAAATTATTACAAAGAGTGTTAATTACTCTTGGGTTGGTCATGACCTTTTTCGCACAGGTCTTGATTTGATTATTCATAGATGTGTCTGAGAGGATGAGGTACCATAGATACTACGAAGTTGTCATGATGGACCATGCGGTGGCCATTTTTTTGACAAACGTACAGCATATAAGGTGTTACATTCAGGTTACTATTGGCCTAGGATTTTTAAAGATGCTACCAAGTATGTGAGAAGTTGTGATAATTTCCAAAGGATAGGAAGACCTACGTCAGCTGAAAAAATGCCCTTGCGTGCCCAAGTTATGATAGAACCCTTCGAAAAATGGGTCCTTGACTTTGTAGGACCAATTTCACCCATGTCCCATAAAAAGAACTATATTTTGGTTTGTACAGACTATGTCACCAAGTGGGTAGAAGCAAAATCCCTATTCATGGCTACAAAGAAGTTTGTTTTCGAATTCATCTATGAAGACATCTTTACCCGCTTCGGTGTCCCTCGTGAAATTGTTACAGACCAAGGCACTCAATTCACTTCCAAGATGATGAGAGAGATAATAGAGAAATATGGGATTAAACACCGTAAATCTTCTCCATACCACCTGCAAGCCAATGGTCAGGTAGAATCTACAAACAAAGTTCTGGAAGCCATCTTAACCAAGACTATTCAATTAAATCATCGGGATTGGACTGATAGGATCTCAGAGGCTTTGTGGGCATACCGGACCACCTGGAGAAATACCATTGGGCATACTCCTTATGAGCTAGTGTACGGGAAACAAGTACTTCTACCTATGGAATTGCAAGTAAGGACCTTCCGTATTGCCGCAGAATTAGAATTGAAATTAGATGAGGCTCAGAAGCAATGAGCCCTACAATTGAATGAGTTGGATGAAATCAAGCAAGATGCCATCCAATGAACAATATTAGTCCAAAACCAGAGGATCAAGTGGCATGACAAGTTTATTAAGAAGAAACACTTCCAACCTAGTGATTGGGCTATATTGTTTGAATCATGTTTCAAAATATTCAAAGGAAAACTCACCACCCGGTGGTTGGGACCTTACGAGGTAGACACTGTATATGACAATGGAGCTGTAAAAATTAAAACAATGGACAATGGACAAGTCTCCTTTGTAGTAAATGGAAACCGACTTAAATTTTATCATAAGCCCATTTCCAAAGAGGATTTTCTATAGGTCATGTCAACGGAAAAGGCATTGGCCTTAGTAGATGGGGAAGTCCCCCCTTGTTCTTGAATTTTTTTTTGAATTTTCTACTGTATATATGTAAATAGTTTTTGAATTTTGTTAATAAGGCAATCCTAGAGATTTCTATAAGTATTTATTTCACCAGGAGTAGACTTCAAGGAAATATAAAAGAAGGATTTTTCTTCAAAACATTGTTACACTTGAATTTTTATGTCTGCTAAGAATCAAATGAATATTAACTTACTGTAATTAGCCATATTTTTGCAAAAATTCTCATTTTTTAAGGCATTCTAAAGCAGTTTCTCTTGAAACTCTTCACCACTGTATAAGGAAGTGATACCATAACTATCAAGCCTAGAGGTCTCTCGTTCAGTTTTTAGAAGAAACCTAAGTAAGTGAGTCAAGTGTCTTTATCAAAGAGTAACAAGGAGGTCTGATTAGCGGTTAATCATGGAAACATCACAATAACTACAAAAGAAGAAAGTGAGTTGAGCCTAGAGATGCTTTTCTGTTCTTTCTCAATGGTACCATCCACTACACACTAAATAGATTGATTATATCATATCTTTAGATAGGCCATGTCCACTTAAGTACCCCTTACATCGGGACAATCACTAAGTAATATAATGGAAAGTCATCCTCTAACATAAATACCATCCCAATTAAAAAAAAAAAAGACAAAGTTGTTTTCAGAGTTGTCCCCCCATCTTCTTGCATAAAGCAATCTTATACTAAAATCTTAAAAGATCGAGGGCTAGTCTGTAAGGGTGTAAGAGGCTAACCCATCGGGATACTGAACAAGTCTACTGGCAGCGGGTACTAGCCTGCGGTATGACTAGGTAAACCCGTCGGAGTACTGAACAGGCTTGCTGGCAGCGGGGCATTCTACCTAGCGAGGATGGTAATATGACAAAAAAATAATAATAATAAATTTAAACTTGTCCTGATGTACGGCATTACTTGCAGACAAAGCTGACATGAAGTATGTATGGTTAAGCTAAGGTTATTGAACTCCATAAACTTGCCATTGGGAAATAACTCTAAGACTATCTTGAAACTCTCTTGCCTACCTCTTCTTATCTATATATAGGATATCTTATCCTATAGGTGGGTCCATCTTCTAACCGTCTCGTCAGACCAATCTATGAAATTTATCTTTACACTTGACATACTATAAATCTTCGGCTATCGAGGGAACTGACTGGTTTCCTATACTTTTGATTGTGAGGTGTCACAATAATTAGGTGTGGGGGAAGGGTTTGTGAGCTGACAAATGATCATTACATGGAGAAATAAATCTTTGCAAGAATTTTTGTATTATTTCCATGATATAGGTTATTACATTAATAGTCATTTTAATTTTGAAGTGTTAAACTCTTGTGTGCTATAAATTCCTGAACATATACTTAACATACCACTTTATCAGTTTATTTTTCATTACAAGTTGTACATTGTAGGATTGACATTACATGTCGTATGCTTGCTATAACATGTTCATTGTAGTTTTGACATTACATGTTCTATGCAAGAGGATTGAGTGAGCATGATGGTAAAATCAACAACAAGGGAGCATTCTGTCTTTGCTCATTAACCACTGTGATTGTTAAAAACATTTCAATATTGCAGGCTATCCATTACAGGAGATAAAAATGTGTTTAACACAGAGGTGTCGTATGAAGTTTCGTATGAGGTGTCGTATGAGTTGTCGAACGAAGTGCCATAAGAATTACACACCAGTAATTGTCCACAATTCCAGGTAACCAAAAATCAATGACATTCAATTAAATTGGTTGTAGGCAATGAAGAGTGAGGATGCAAACTTTAGAAATGTTCATGATCAAATTTCCAAGTCAAAAGACTTGGACATTGATCTAACTGCGCATCATTAAACTTGCCCCCAAAAATGTGCCTTCGAATTCAAAAATTCCCACACACGGCAGCTTGTGCGCACATGTGTGCAACCAACTCCACCATAGGCGCATTCAGATACGGGTTGGGTAACCTATTATCCCAATTCACCTTGCCATATTCCTTTCCCTGTGTTAAGAAATCGCGCTCAACCTCTGCCATTTCTTCCCCTATTCAAATTGTGTTCGGCCCGTGCTCAATTTGTTCCATCCCTTGGCCCGATCACACCCTCTCTTAGTGAATTTTTCCTCTATCCATCTCTTCACCTCATCACAATGCCCAAAAGGTATGAACCCACTTCCTATGCAAATATTTTTGCCCTTCCTGAATTTGCACAATGCAGAGAGGTGTTTTTGCGCGCAGGCTGGGGGGCATTTTTGTCTAACTTGCAGGGCCACGATGATGGCATGTCCATGCAATTTTCCCTTGGTTTCGATGGGAAGACAGCATGTGTTGGGTATCTATCCTTTGGGGTCTCAGAAGAGTCCATTGCTTCATCCATGAAGCTTCCAAGAATGGGATATAGATGGTTCAAAAACCACCAGTTGTTGCGCTCAAGTTATAACAGGGTTTTTAAGCCCGAATTCCAGAACATTTCAGGAGTAAAAGGATATTCTAAGGAATGGATAAAGGAGGAATTGATCAACCCTCTCATCGTCATCACGAGGTTGATCACATGCAAAGGTAGATATTCCACTTTCAAAGCCTGTCATTTCATATTGCTATCTCATTTTCAGTTCAACAAACCTTTGAATTTTCCCTTCTACTTTCTAAAGAGCTTGGAGAAGATGTCCTCTCAAGTGAGGAAGAACATAACTAACCCCCACAACAGCCTCATTCACCATGGCTTAATCAAACTCCTTGTTCTAGCCGAATTAGAGAAACAAGGGAAAACTTGGGATGCATTTATCTATCAATTTGCAAACCCTCACTTGACAATTAAGACCAGCAAAAAGCCACTTGGCCCAAGGACTATCTCTCCATCCAAGCCCCGCTCTCCAAGAACTCCAAAGCCCCTTGCACAAATCATCTCTTTACCGGAACAATACAAAAATCTTGTTGACGTCCCTACTTCCTCATCGGGTAAAAAGACCAAGAGTAAAGATCAAAAGAAGCCTATTGTTAACCCCCCAATGCCTTCAATCTCTCTTGATCCCACACCTAAAAATATCAAAGAAGTGATTCAACAAGAATTTCCCATCGTTCCAACAAATAGGAGGGGAGCCAATCGATTTGGTAAAGGACCCTTTCAAAATAGTACCCAGAGCACAAGAACAAAACCTTATGCAAAACCCCTCCCTGCCTCGGATCCTATCCAAGTGTCCTCTGATCTTGAGAGCCCTCACAAGAGACTTAGGGAAGTTTTTGTGGATCTATTAAAGCCACAAAGAAAGACAAAATCAGAACCTACCTCTCCTTATCAATCCCCTATTACTCCTACTTCAACCATGCCCACTCTATATCCTAAGAATGATAGATTGTCCACATCTCTCAAAGGATCTAAGCCTTCCTCCTAGATCATTGATTCTACCCCAACCATTGAGAAGCTACAAAAAGAGAATTCCCATCTCCTCCAACAGTTGGAAGAAAGGAAGACAATAGACACACACCTTCATCATGATAATGTAGTCCTCCAAGCAAAGGTAAACTCCCTTCAACGGTTGGTTGATGAGATGACCAAATCCAACCGCAGCCTCAGAGCACAGTTGAAGCAACACAAGAAGCATAAGACAAAGTCTTCACAGCAAGAAGGAGAAGCTTCAAAATTTGATCCTCCTCACCAAGCTTAGTCGCGAGGGGTAATTTCTTTTTTGTTTGCAGTGGGACCTGCAAAAACGTAAGTGTGGGGATAATGTTGGGCCCGAGATATGATCAGTTTTATGACATTTATTAGATACTTTTGCCAAATATATATGTGCGTTTTCATGTTTTGGAGAAGTTTTTGAAGGGATATTGTGCCAAAACGCTATGATCCACACCAGGTATGCATATTTTGTGTTTTATAATGATCTTGAGTATGATTCAATATGATTTTATGTTTTTAGAGATCTAATTCACATTTTTTGGTGTTAAAGGGCAAAATCGCATCATGTTTATGCTTCTGGCACTCAGTCTGACACTCCATCCGGTACTCAATCCTGTAGCTGGTCCGACAGTCCGTCCTACACAAAAACGATGGGAGATTTGGTGGTTATGGTATTGGCGGCCAGTGATGGGCGAATCAGGAACATGGGTTTTTCTCGTGCTTGCCCCCTCCAGCTACTGAACTCTTGACAACTTGGTTTGGTTTGTTGAGCAGGGTGATTATTGGCTCGCTCCATTTCGGCAGTTAGGGCACCATTAATGTAATTTACTATTTATAGAAGAGGTTTGAACCTCCAATGGTCGACCTCTTGGTATATAAAGCTTATAAATACCATCGTGGTGATCATACAATAGTTAAGCAGCTGAAGAAGTAGTGTGTTAGAGACAAATACATTTTTCTTCTGTTTTGCCATTTTCCATTGCCAGAATTATATAAAACTGTGTTTTGAGTTTTAATGGTGAAATCGATTTTTTGAGTTTGTGGTGTGCCTTTGAGAAGTGACCACGACTAGTTGGGGGGCCCACCAGCAGTTTGGTAACTGTTCTATGTGTTATTTATGAATTTCATAGCTTAGATGTCTTTTATTTTATTTCATGTATATGAAATTGCTATTTTGTTTCTTTGTCATATAATTTGTTGTTATAGTTTAACTATTTGAGTTCTCTTTTGCGGGTTAGTATGAAGGCTTTTGTTAATATGCAGTAACTTTGTAGTTAGTAGGAACAAGTTTGCAAACTTATACACTAACCCCGTGTGCAATTAAATATTAGATTGTATTTTATTTATGCTTTTAAAATCAAGTTTAAAACAGAGTTTTAAATAGAGTAGAACAGAATTTTAATTTATGTTTTCTTTCAGAAGGCTTCGGTGGATGGATAGGGTTAGCTTTAGTTTTTATTTGTATATTGCCTATTTAATTGTTGTTTAGATTTTGCTTAACTAGTTGTTAATTAATTTATTCATTAGTTTACTTTTTATATGCTAAGAATCATGTTTAATTTATGTTTACAAGCATTTTC
>JZKD02S2001436.1:36872-47001 GCA_000966675.3 Picea glauca | reverse complement strand
CCCCTATGTGCACGAAGGCACTTAGCAATCAGATTTCATTGTCATAACATTTTTGTCGCACAACAACATCTTAAGCCATATAGATATTGACTTCGGGTATCTTATGTGCACTCCTTTAAATAATTCCCTCTCCGCAACATTGTACGACTAAGTGCAATCTATAGCAAATTCAGTAATGTAACCTCCCATCACATTGTCCACCCACTAGTCAATTGTGCATGATGTCTTATTGCTTATTGCACTAACATGTCGAATAAATTTAGGAGTCCAATTCCTCGGGACCACAGTTCGATATCTTCTTCTTTTTTCAATAAATCTATGGATCCACTCTACTAACACATTCAGTAAGTCAGTGAAGAAAATTTCATGCAAATCTGTAAAAACATACCTTTGTAACCATTCTTTCGTGTTGATCCGTGGATTCTATTCTGGTCTACTGCAGACTCTATCTCCTTAGTATTCCAACATTCTTCGATCTCCTCCTTAGTGGGTGTTACGAGGGGAAAACTCTCTATGGATAGGGTAAACCACAATAGATGGAAACGAATGCAGAAATCAACTCTATCCCAAAAACATTCTAATAAACCAATATGAAAGCGAGATAAAAAAGAGGCCTACCTCGTCCAGATGTTCGATGATGTCCACCATTGAGCACTTTGACCCAAAGCTATATACCTGCAACTAGTTCTCAACAACTAAGCAAAGCAATCATATGGTGATAATATAAAAGGGGAAGCACATTAGATAGCATAATCCATTAATATACATAACAAATACGCCCATGGATAATAAATCATATATTGCAAGATATCAATTGGACAGGAAAGGAGTATTTCTATTAATAAATGATCAACATAAGTGAAAATATTACAAAATTTTGTGTCGGCACGGTTCGAAACCGAGAAACTAAGTTCCTTCCAACTGGGCCTCCACCACTTCAATCCTCCACCAAAGGCAATTTCATAGAAGAGAGACAATGAGGTTCTCAATCAATAAGGGAAGATCTTGGGGGCTGAACATTGTGTTCAGACTTAAAGGAAAAAGGGATGCAGACTCAATATGAAGTAAATAATTTATCCAGAGTAACTTTGCTCTCAAATTTGAATTCTTTCTCTTCTTTTCCATAGTTCAGAATTGGCCCATTTATAACCTTCAAATGGAACTGAATGGTCGAGTCGAAGCATTTACAATATATGGAAGGCCAAGGATCAGAGATCTCCTGTTGTGACATGGAAACTCGAAATTAATTTTCATTTTTTGGCACAAATCTCGATGTACACGGGTTGTAGTGGAGCAACCTGCGTATAAGCATGATGTATAGTAGGCAAGATGCGTACATGTGGAAAAATATGTATTTTTAGCTCTGGATTTTACAAACAGGGATGATAAGTCTACATGGGGGAATGGAAAAATGCCTTCTGTGCAAGATTGAATAGGGTGAGGCAAATCTTGCTATAATAGATGCCCCCTAATGTGTGAGGTCGGAGGAGTATATGCGATGGTCGAATTACATTATAAACAACCCAGAAGTGGATTGATGGGGAACTAGCTAAACGAACTAGTTGTTCATTACATTTTGTACTGACTTTGCATACATGGGTGCCAATAGAATTCCACTGTAGATCCATGTGAAAATATAAAAAAGAAGTGTATGTGGCCATGAATAGGCAAATATAAATGTGTTTACATGCCAATAGTTGTCATAGTCACGAACAAGGTCCAGTAGAACCAATATCAAAACCAATCTGATGATATCTGTATACAATGGAGTACAATCTGATCTCCCATGATCACTGAAGTCATATAGGTACTAGTCCAATGATAAGGAAGCAACAACTCAGGAAAGTTGCAGCCACATAGTGATGTCTTCAAGTCTTCTACACAATCCGCCAAGGGTGCAAGTCTACATGTTGTGAATAAAGGAGTTGAGGTCGAACACAATGAGACATCATTTGATTACCGGTCATTAAGGTATACCACTAACAAACGCGAGATAGCTTACCGATAATGAAAGTAGGTATCAAGGCACTGAGTACATTCTTACAAGTGTGAATAAAGGATTTGGTGTCGAACACCTGAAGAATCCATCAATCAGGAGACATTGATGTATTCCCAACTGTCGACAGAGAGAGAGCATGCCACTAGTGACTGCAAGCCTCAAGGTACTCATAAGACTCTAGGTCATGTTTCCAGAATAGATGAGTTGAATTCAATGAAAGGAGACTCGCTGAAAGGAGAGCATTAAGGCATCTCTCATCAGTCGTCATGAGGTACAAAGCAGGAGCTTCATGATTTGGTGGAAATCAGATGAAGAACATGGTCATGAACCAACGACCCTGTGTGTCTTTCACGTGTGCCAAGTGCAAGTGGTACACAAAAAACACCCTCTGAATAGAAGCCAATGACAAAAATTGTTGACAAAGGCGAGGAACCCACCAAGAAGGCTAATGGCATCCAAGACACTGCATGAATCCCAATGTGGAATAGATGTCTTGTCGTCGAACACAAGGGAAACCACCCAGTCAACGACCAATGATGAAATGTCGATTGTTGGGTTCAAGGTTACCTACCAATGATAAAAGTAGGACCAGGGTGCATGATAGGACTATAGTATCAAGTGACTCTGAGATAAACTAAAGGTATGGTCGATATGCAAAGTCAAGAGTTCTGAAAAGTGGTCAACACAGGTTGATAGACTTCCTTTGAACAAGAGCATGATACATATGGAAGAATCCGGCAGCATAGACTTAATGATGAAACCATGAGATGCAGGAGGCATCAATGATATTCTCCATAGGGACTGGAAGCGTAACCAACTGGTAGAGAAGACTTTGTAACGAGATCAGCTTCCTAAGGCCATGCTAAACCCAAAATTATGGTGACAAATGGACTCAATAACTTTGTGCTCTATTCAAAGGTGACACGACTACTGCCAATATAAGATAATACTCCCTTCCCACCCGTCTTTTTTTGTTTTTTCATACACAAATGAATGCTATGATACATAGGAGGAAATGAGTGTCGCAAGTAAGCAAAACTAGTTCCAGCATTGGAACATATCTATGCTCAATGCAAGGAGATGCATGTGGGAGATGGACACTTGGGGGAATGTTCCCTCCTGGGTATAGGGTGTCAAATTGTGAAGGATATAAATGAGGCCATGCTTGGTTGAGGATGAAAAAACTACTGAGGCAATCGATTTATAATGCAAAGCGAGAAACGGCTAAAGGCTCAATACTGTAGGCAAGGACATGAGATGCAATCACAAGTTAAGGCCAAAAAATGTCCTTTTTTAGGACTTTTAGTCTACTTGGTGTGAAAAATGGATAAACTTGTGCCAAACAGACGTCCTTTCAAATCCAATTTACGAGTGTGAAAGAGACAATTTCACTCGGCAATTTTTTCGCTTTTTGAAGACGAGTTGGAAAAGAGCTTAAATTAAACTCGGTTGGGAGTCCTTAGGCGAAAATTCACGGGGGAGGCCAAGGCTCCCGTGTTGGACTTCTATGGAATGTCAGCATCTTACGAATAACCGACATAAGCTTGGGAAAACCCAAAGCTCTCCAAGTCGAAGAGGATAAAGTGCTAGCGGAGGTTATAGTCTTCGTTATATATCGGATAATGTCTCTTAGTGGAAAAGACATAGGCGGGGGCATTGCATACCCCACACGGCCATCCGAATCAAAGGGAACCTCTTCAGGACGTGGAGGGAGAGAACTCGAGGAGAGAAAAACTCTCTCATATTTAGAAGGAGACTTATTAGGAATGCTGACAACGTGGTTGAAGGACGCATCACCCTCCAAATGGAGGGTTGGATTGACCAGAGATTGCACTGATACGACCACTTATTCAACTCTAGGTTGAAGAGGATGCAAGATAACAGGGATAGGGTACACATCACCCTCGACAAAGTGAGTATGGTCCGGAGGGGATTGGAGTGGCATTATTTCCATATCTATCGAAGGAGAAACAAGGTGTGGGGAAACCACACACACTTCAGAACCCAAAGGGCTCTCAGGTGAGAACCAAGATTTTGGTATCCCAGTTGTAGCTGGACATAAAAGAGTAAGGTGATATCCTTTACAAGTTCTGCAAAGGAATTTAGGCTTACGTCTGAGGTGTCTAATCTTCTCTATGCCCCCAGCGTCGTTCCCAACGACTAGTGACATGATCTTAACTTGACTGGAAAAGGTGAGAGATTCATCTCCTACGTGATGTGTAGAGGTTGGATATGTGACATTGATATGACTCATATATACTAAAGTGATTCCCCCAGCCTGACTAGCAGTGGTTGGGTGATGGTCGTCAACATGACTCGCAGAGGTCGTCGACCCCTCTCCAACATGACTGGCAAAGGTTGGTAAGGGAGCTCTAGTATGACCGGCAGTGACTGTACTAGTGGTGAGTTGTGGTATTTGATACCAAGGTCCAGGGAAAGATTGGCTTTGAAATGTTGCAGGCCAGGAAGTGTCCTGGTTTACCCCCTATCCATGTCTGGAAAGATAGTATCATCTATCAAATTGGTCCGAAGAGGCTTGTACGGGCATCATCACTGAATTCCATGAAGAGACAGAGGTGTTATAAGAGTTAATCAAGTGAGGATATATGTTTCCCCCTTGTGAAGGGGTTCCGTAAAGAGGGTAGCCCGAACCGTAAAACTGATTCTCCTTGTATGAAATACCCGGGGATACGTGAGGACCCGTCATGGGGAAAGTGTTCGGAGGAACTGACATGGCAGATGGAGGATACATGGATTGAGTGTAATGAGTAGAATAAGCACCCATTTGAGTATTGGCTCCTGGAGGAGCATAGCTAGGACTAGATCCGTAAGAGGGGAGGTTCCAACCTCCCACAGTGAAAGTTGGTTGAGGGACATGACTCATATCAAATGAATATGTAGGTGTTGGATGCATGGTGCCCCCGGATCTAATGCTAATTTTCATGTACGTGGGCCAGGGAGAGGATGGAAAGGTTGAAAGCATATCAAGAGGAAAATGACTAGATACCCAAGGCATGGACTGAGTGTCATAGCTCTGCATACCATTAATAAAAGCGGAATTATTTGACCCCATGAAATGAGTGAACATCATGGGGTGGGTAGCGGTAAATGAGGGAGCCAAAGGAACTCTACTATCCATGATAATGAAAACTCAGTATAGACTCCTAAGGCCAACTAGTAATCAAAGAGCACACCAAAATTCAAACGGCCAATATGCACACAAACGGGAGTAAAGTGGTCGAATGTGGCCTCCCTCCCTAAAGAAGGTATGTCTCGCCCAAGAGGGGCCTGAGACTCCCTGCTAAAGATCATAGGTATCAGAATCAATTATAAGGGCCCTCGTGGGCTTAACAACCAGTCAGTCAGATCCCCCCCGGAGAGGTAATCCTCCATAAAGGTTGTGTGTTTTCTGACCCTTATTTGACCCAGGGTACCTGTAGAATAACACCTGCAAGTAACATATGTGGCACCTAAGTCAAGAAACTAAGCAACCAATGTATAACCGATGCACAGGCGAGCAGTCGTAAGTCAGGTCCACCGTATGGGTAGGGTAGAAAATCCCGAAACCTTGAAAGTATTGCCTCTCATGGAGGTAAAGGCACTAGAAAGATCCCCAGATACGAAAAGATCCCCATAAATATATCTGACGCTAAGAAGGTATCAGGGGGATATCCCTTCAACCAACCTCACGCGACCTCGTGATTAACTCTGGTGTGAGTGGAGCCTCCTGATGGATTTCTCCACTTCTTTTCTCAGACACATATGTTGATTTAATTGCCTTGGAGAAGTTTACTCACAAAATCCTATTCCAAGGCACTAAATCCTAAGCTAGTTTGTGCACCCTAGAAAATGAAATCGTGACTAACCAATTTTAAATTATAGCGTTAATTTTAGTGGTCGTGATTACTCAAAAAGGTATGGTAGTGAAACTCAAGAAAAATAAATATGAATATAATGCAAAGTCCTAACTTTAACTTTCAATGAATGATATGCTTCTGAAAACAAATGCAATTTTCAATTTCAACTCTGCAATTCTGAAGTAAAAATGCAATCTTTCACTAAATGCACTAGGCTAATGACAAGGACTCAAAAGACCAAAATGCCAAGCAATGCAAAATGCCTATTTTTTTGTATTTTCAATATAATAAAATGAAAATGCATGGACTGAAAAGCAACTTGATATATAAATTCTTATGTATATAGAAAGAGATAACTCAAGTGGAATACCAAGGAGAAGAACACCCATCCCAATGTACAAGGAAAATCAAAATGGAAAGGTGATGAGAAAGACTCCGCCCAAAAATTCAACTCCAGGCAGGTTTTTTGTCATCCCAGAGACACTTAACAGTCACTACATAGACCTAAGAAGACTCAGCAAACATCAAATCCCACCCAACAACCACTAGACCCAGCTAACAAGCAAGGAAAGCTGATGTACACGACTGTTTAGGAAAACAGAGTGTATGTACGCAGCTTACAGAGGGACAGCCTGCGTATGTACGCAACTTCCAGGCCAAAAAGCACATATATGTTTCAAAAACAAGGCCAGGCAAGGGAGAAAATTGAAAAACTCTGACCCAGAGTGAACAGAAGTTGTTAAGAAATGATACAAAAAGAAACAAAAAGGAATGAGAGCGATGTAAGGAGAAAAAATACTCCAAACCCTTAGAAAGAAGATCAATCCCCAATATGATCTCCAATTATGTTACAAGGGAAAAACTCTCTATGGCTAGGGTAAACCACAACAGACGGAAACGACTGCAGAAATCAACTCTATCCCAAAAACATGTTATATAAACCAATATGCAAACGAGATAAGAAAGAGGCCTACCTCGTCCAGATGTTTGATGATGTCCATCGTTGAGCACTTTGACCCAAAGCTATATCCCTGCAACTAGTTCTCAACAACCAAGCAAAGCAAGCATATGGTGATAATATAAAAGGGTTATCACATTAGATAGCATAATCCATTAAAATACATAACAAATACACCCATGGATAATAACTCATATATTTGAAAGATATCAATTGGACGGGATAGGAGTATTTCTATTGATAAATGTTCAGCAGAAGTGAAAATATTACAGACTTTCGTGTCGGCACGGTTCGGAACCGAGAAACTAAGTTCCTTCCAGTTGGGCCTCCACCACTTCAATCCTCCACCAAAGGCAAGCTCATAGAAGAGAGACAATGAGGTTCTTAATCAATAAGGGAAGAGATTGGTGGATGAACACTGTGGTCAAACTTAAAGGAAAAAGGGATGTAGACTCAATATGAAGTAAATAATTTCTCCAGAGTAACATTGCTATCAAACTTGAATTCTTTCTCTTATTTTCCATAGCTCGGAATTGGCCCATTTATAGCCTTCAAAAGGAACTGAAGGGCCGAGTTAGAATGTTTCCAGTATATGGAAGGCCAAGGATCAGAGATCTTCTGTCGTGACATGGAAACCCGACATTAATTTTCATTTTTTGGCACAAATCCCGATGTGTGCGGGTTGTAGTGGAGCAACCTGTGTATACGCATGTTGTATAATAGGCAAGATGCATACATGTGGAAAAATATGTATTTTTAGCTCTGGATTTTACAAACAGGGATGTTAAGTCTGCATGGGGGAATGGAAAAAGGCCTTATGTGCAAGATTGCATAGGGTGAGGCAAATCTTGCTATAACAGTGGGCCTCCAAATCTCCCTCATTCGTAGATCCCGGTCCCAACAACATAACCATTTGTTGGAATGCAGTGAGCAGACCCTGGGTTAATCATTAATAAACCAACAAATCCCTTAGAAACCAACCCTTTCGACATCACCTACAAGCAAGTGAAGTCTCACCCAAGGCATCTAGATGGGTTGTAGGAACCAAGTTTCCGCAGTAGGGGGAAATGAGGCACTCAACATAACCATACTATTCATCTATTGTTTGTGTAGTTTCTATTACTTAACCTTTAATTGTCATGCCATATACCTTGTGCGTGAGATTACTCCACTTAACATTCATTCACTCATCATTATCTTAAATGTGTAGGATCATATCATCATATATCAGTGAGATCTTCATAATACTAAACATTGACCATCATCACACAGTAACCATAAAAAATAAACAGATCTATACTAACCATCCATCATATGCATGAGAACCATAACACACAAAAGAACCACATCAAGACACAAGGTTTTAATGTGGTTCACCCCAAACTAGGCTACATCCACAACGGCTGGCTTCTTATTTTATTCATTTTCAATCTCCTGACAGTTGTGCACTGCGCTTACAATAAGATATATGAGTTGACATTACCCAAACCGGCCTCAATTGTTCTGCTGCAGTGTGAGCCTAACTCTTGAAAACCTCAGTCGTGACTCAAAACACTCGAACACTTAGCCAATTCTTCACTCTTACATTCTTGAATATCTCATTGTCCTCTTTTTCTATCCAAAACCCATTACATATTTATAGTATTTCGCTAGGGATATTCCCATTACAACATGGTTACAAAGTGACAAATTGCCCCAAAACTTCCTAACTAACTCTCGTTTCTTGCGCGTTGACTCCTGATAATGCATTAGCTGCTTTCCGCATGCGCCACTGCTTTGCCAAAATGTAATGTGATCCGCTTCTGCGTGATTCCCAAAACTTATCCAAAATATCCTGCTCCAACATGTATATTCCCCGTTATTCATAATTGATAATAATTATCATGGATGAAATATATGGGATGCCATATTCTCACCATCCAGGCTACTAGAAAATGATTTATACAACAAGAAAGCAATACTTTTGGCCTAGGATGAAGAAACATGTTGTTGAATACATTGACAAATCTATAGAATGCCAGCAAGATAATGCTAAGCATCAACACCCAATAGGATTGTTGCAACCTTGATGCTTTCGGAATGGAAATGAGAGGTAATAATAGTGGATTTTATCATTGGATTGTTGAGAAAAATAAGGCAACATGATTCTATCATGGTTGTAGGTGTATAAACTAACCAAGGAAACCCATTTTATTCTTGTTAAATATGCGCATTAGACTATTGACATTGAAAAAATATTCATGAGATAAATTTTTAGATTGCATGGAGTACCTAATGGAATTATATCTTATGCGGACTCAAACTTTACTTCAAATTTTTGGAAATGTCTTTTGAAGACTTGGGTGCAAAGCTAAATTTCAACATTGCCTACCATCCACACATAGATAAGTAGACTGCTAGTGTGAATAAAGTGATTGAAGACATGATTCGTATGCATGTGCGGATAAACCATCCAAGTTGGGAGATTACTTACACATGTTGGAGTTTCCATATAACAATTGGAATCATGCATCATTATAAATGAGTCTACTTGAGGATTTATATGGAAAAAGATGCAATACTCTGGTGAGTTAGGATAATCTGGTAAACATAAATTTGCTTGGGCCAAAAGTGCTTAAGGAATTGAAGTAAGAAATTGCTAGAATCAAGCAAAACTTGAAGGTAGCCCAAGATAAGAAAAAACATTATGCACATAAGAACATACTACATAGAGAACTCAGTGTTAAGGATAATGTATTCATCAAAGGAAATCCAATGGAGTGTTCCTTGAATTTTGTAAGTTGTCCCAAGATGGCACCTAGATATTGTGAGCCATTTGAATTCCTTGATATGATAGGGCCACTTGCATATAGACTTGCACCGCCAACTAAATTAGAGATCACAATGTTTTCTATTTTTTTTTGCTTAAGAAATATGTACATGGTCCTAACCATGTGATAGTTTGGGCTGTGATCCAGGTGGAATAATGGGGGGAGCTTCAAACCAATCCACTATGTTCCCTCAACAAGAAATTAATTTTGCTCCAAAACCAAGTCATCAGATAAATAATGGTGCATTTGAATTGCTTTGGTATCAATCAGGTTACGTGGTATTTGGAGGATGCCATTAAGGAGGCATACCCATTTTTGTTCTAATCTCAAGCTGCACCTGTTGGATTACTGAGAGGGGGGGTGAATCAGTAATAGCATAATTATAATCCTTTTTTCTTCAAATATTATATCAATGTAGAATTATTATCCAATAATGAGAAGTAAGAAATAAACAATCACACACATACACAGTACACCGGTGTTTTACGTGGAAACCCAAATCGAG
>JZKD02S2001436.1:0-23687 GCA_000966675.3 Picea glauca | reverse complement strand
TGACATGCTTTAGTTCGAACTTAGAACTAGACTTAAGACTTTAGTTGCAACTCAACATTACACTTTAGTTCTAAGATAGAACTAGACTCAAGACTTTAGTTGCAACTCAACATTATACTTTAGTTCTAGACTCAAGACTTTAGTTGTAACTCAACATTACTAAAAATAGAACTAGACTCGAGACTTTAGTTGCAACTTAGCATTACACTTTAGTTCTAACATAGAACTAGACTCAAGACTTTAGTTACAACTCTTGACAAGGCAATTCGAAATTCTCTTCATGGTGGATAATGTTTACACGTGCCAACACACTATATCAATACAATTACATCATTTGCAATATTAGGAATATCGTTTGTTTCTAGCTCATAGGAATTTTACATTCAACCTAACTTTTGCTAGATACCTTGACTTTTGCTCATGGCTCACAAGGTTTGACTAGGCTCATAGAGGTTGTATGTTCCCCATAACTTTTGCACTAGTATGTCTATGCTCACAGAGGTTGTACGTTCCCCCTGACTTTTTCACTAGACTATCTATGCTCACAGAGGTTGTACATTCCCCCTAACTTTTACATTAGACTCACATAGCATCTCGTTCATCCTGACTTTTGGTTTGACTCACATAGGTTGTTCATTCCCCCTGGATTTTTTCAATACCTCACACGACTGGTTGATTCTCCAAATCTTCGTGGCTAGCCTCAGGGTGGCCCATATGGCCTCTCATTGGAGAATGATTGTCGATGCTGCCAAATTTAATAGGTGTGGCATCATTGGTAGGTTCAATCTCTTGATGATCTTGGCTAAGATCGGGTTATTTTGACTCTCGCTATCAACAATGAAAGGTAGCGGGGTCCCCTTCACCCAATTTGTGAATTGAAGAGGCATTGCCCTTCCTCGGGCTCCTCTGGTTCTTTTGGTTGGATTGTTGTGGTCGTGATGGTAGTAGTGGGTTCTGCATCGATGATTTGTTTCCCTTTATTGTGATATGAATCATAGTCCAAGTTAAGTTATGATTATTTGTCTTTGAGCTCGGCCACCAATGAGTGTTTCGAGCAACAATCATCAGTGTTGTGCCAGGGGATTTTGTGGAACTTACATCACCTTCTAGTGTCCTTCTTCGACTTCCCATCACCCTTATTAGCCTATGGCTTAGACTGGTTGTCTTGAGGTTGGCCTTCCTTCCTCCCTCCCTTGTTATGTGAGTTAGGGACACCATTTTCATGCTTCTGTTGTTGCAAATTTGCAGAATTGAACTCTCGCATATTTCGTTCCTTAATTTTTTGTTCAATTTTGACAGCATATCAATAAGCATCTCTTGGTGAGGAGATGTCCAAGAAATCCATATATGTTTGGATGTACCTGTGTAGGCCACTAGGGCACTTTAGAACCAGGTGTCGCTTGGAGTCTCTATTACCCAACTTTGAGCATAAGGTATGGAAAATGTTAGTGTACTTTGGCACTGGCTGGTCTCTTTCCTAACATAAAGTCGTCCATCTCATATATTGGTCATCATAGCTTCCAACAGGGTAGAACTCCTCCTTGAGAGCATCCACAAAGGTTTCCCATGTAGGTTCTCTCGTGAATGGCATAGATTCATCCGCAGTGTACCTATCCCAGTAACCTTCCCACCAAGCTCCGACATGGGGAAGGGCTTTAAGGAGCGCGAAGGTGATATTTAAACAGTTAGAAATTTTTTGGATGGAGTAATAACCTTCTAGAAAATTCAACCATTTTTCTAAATCATTTGTGTTTATCTGGCCTTCAAAAAAGGGAATATCAAAATTGACTTATACCTTGAACGGTGTCATACCTCCAAAATGGTTGTTTTTCAAAGATGCCTCAGTTGCCATCAATAGTAATTGCAGGATCTAAACGAAGTTGTCCATCATCTCGTTCCTCTATCACAAGGGATTCCTCAAGCAACGCCTTGAAATGATATCCTACTTTTCCATCTCTCTTTTATTCTGCCATGGGAGGTCACTTGGGTTGGAAAGATCGATCGTCCACAAGAGAAACTAGATCGAGAACCAACTATCTATATCTTGACCTCGTTGGGGACATGCATCGATAAATAACAAGGAGCAGACTGCTTTAATACCATTGATCTAAATTATAGTGAGAACGAAATGATATATAAACAAAAAAATAGAAGAGAACACATAAATACATTGAAACCCACTTTGATAATCAATAACAAAATATTTTAGAACACAAATTATCTAGAATGGTGGTAGATTATTTCTTAAGAGAAAGGGTTGTCAGCTACACTCATTCGCAATAAGCATTACATCACATTCCATTGCATGCTCAAAGGACCTCCTTCACCTTGATTATATATGAGAGTGTGAGAGGAGAATAATTCCCATGATGCATGTGGGATAAATTGGTATAAGTTTACAAAATTCCATAAGCATGTAAAACACTAGGATTTCCAAGGAGGTCACCCAACCCAATATTACTCTATACCAAACACTCTTAAATGTGAAGTTATAATGGGCTCCACTACATTAATGTTGTAGGCATATACATACGACCACTAGGATATCATTACATGATGGATGCAATTAACAAATGGAGATGGAATTACATTACATTCCCCATCAAAAGGGTGAATATCATGGTTTATCAAAAACACAGGCTTGGAAATGTAGATTCAGTGGAAAACGTGATGGCCATCGAGATCAGCATAGACTAGTCCTCCCCCCTTAGGAAGAAATGGTCCCCATTG
Organism: Picea glauca; assembly: GCA_000966675.3. NCBI lineage: Eukaryota > Viridiplantae > Streptophyta > Pinopsida > Pinales > Pinaceae > Picea > Picea glauca. The sequence goes on along the minus strand of JZKD02S2001436.1, from coordinate 20,957 downwards.
CGTCAAGTTCCCTCGAATTGAAAACGTTGTTTTAATGGAAAACGTGGATGGCCACCAAGATCTACCTGGATCATATCTAGTGCAACGTCAACTTCAAAACAATCTCCAAATTAGAGTTTGAAAGTTATATAACTTACAATTGACATAAATTTTATTGGAATATCTATTTCAAGTGATTTAAAAGTGTGGTAAAGTTTGAATATAAAAAAAGCATAGATAAATATTATCATTATCCCACATGGAAAAGGGTGTTCCAAAAAATCCTACAAGAATTAAACCTCTAGAAAGCTCAACCATGACTCGATAAGAAAGTGAAGAGATACATAACTAGTTATCCAAATTGGAGAATCAATTTAACAAAATGAGGGATAGGTCAATAACAAAGGATGATTTTGTTGGGTATGTGTTATATTCTTTGCATGGTTGGAACTAGTGTCTACATTGCGTCGAGAACGTAGGGGGGTAAGAGGGGGGAAAAACACCCCATTTCTCAGCGGTGTCACATGGGGGTGGAGCCACCCTGTCCAAGGAGTCACAAGGGGGTAGCCCCTGAAAAAAAAAAATAGCGATTTTTTGTGTCCATTTTTGGGTGGTTTTTAAACACATGGTTTTCGTCGATGGTTTTCTATTTCCAGTTAAGGAATTAGGGTTGTTGACTAATCCAGGTTATTGGATTAGGGTTTTGGATGCTACGATATCCTATTTGTATATTATATTGTAAACGATGTATGATGTGAATGAATATAGAATATGTTGGTTTTCCAGATTTGGGTTTCCGGGGGAAAAATCTATGTGTAATGTGTGTGTTTTCCATTGTATCTTTTATGTTCTTTTACTGAAAATATATTTGCAATAAATAATTGTACAAGGTTAAAATCTACAGATTTGATAAACACACAAAGGAAACTACAACAAATGGAAAACAAGATGAATGAAAAGATGGAACAATTACAAAATTCCATGTCATCCATGATCTTACATACCCTAGATGAGAGGTTCCCTAAAGGAGATATCAAGATGCAAGGAAATCATGAAAATGTGGAGAACATAGATATTAAGTCCCAAAATCATGATTATTCATCATTCCAAGATCCGCATCATCAAGGGTTCAACTCAACACCAAGGAACTACTTAATTCCCAAGATTGATATGAGGAAATTTGATGGTAAAGATCTTATAACATGGATATTCCATATGGAGAAATTCTTTGATCTACACCAAGTGCCAACCTTACTTAAGGTAACTCTTTCATCCTTGTATTTGGAACCTAATCAATTTGTCTGCTACCAATGGTTTTGGGAACAAAAAAAGGATTATATTATCTCTTCATCCATTTTTATAGATGAATTGATAGCACATTATGGGGATATTAATAGCAATACATTATTTAGTCAATTGACAAATATTTGGCAAAGAAGTCCAATTACATAGCATATTTAACAATTCTAAAAACTAAGTCTTAAGGTAAAGAAAAATGTAGAGGATAAATTGTTAGATCTCTTTATGGTAACTTTAAAGGAAAGCATTCAACATTAGGTGTGTCTCTTCCAACCCAAATTGCTAGTGCTTTATTTCAGTGTGGCCGAGAAAGTTGAAAATAAAAATATGGCTACTAGAAGAGTGGCCACCATGTTCCAGCTCCTAACCTCACTCAACCTACAAGGTTGACACCTCAACAAATGGATGAAAGAATAGAAAAGGGGCTATGTTTCAATTGTGACAACAAATACAATAAGAGGCATGAATGAAGTGAGAATAATTCTTCTACATACACTGTGAAGAGGAAGAAGATTGAGAATTGGAACCATCACAAGAACTAGAACTAGAAGAGACTACTCAAATTATAACTTGTCATGAATTGGATGGCATTAGTACTTTGCAAACCCTAGAGATATAATGATATATCAAAAAGAAAAAGGTAATAGTGTTGATTGATTATGGTGGTACCCATAACTTCATTAATTTAAAATTAGTGAAATTTCTCAATTGCTTTATATATCCAACACCAAAGTATCAAGTAATGATTGCAGATGGAGGTACCATAAATTGTTTTGTGAAGTGCCATAGTATTAAGTTCACTATGGGGAAGTATTTATTGGATAGTCCCCTGATATCAATCCAAATGAGTGGTGTTGGTGTTGTATTAGTGAATGAATATTTCATACTTATGATATGATGAAATGATTATTAATGAAAGTAAATTTATTCTAGAAGTATACATATTATCAAAGATGAGGACATTGAGAGAAGTTAGGGATGTACATCACATACTGAGATTTATGGAGATAATCATGGAGATATTGTGGAAATAGTTATGGAGTTGAATGTACCAATTGACTATATTAAAAATATTGTTATGAGCACCTCAATGCTATATTACGAGGCCTCGTGTATTGTATTGATGTGAGAGAGTGATGTATTATTATTGTACATTTATACAATGTGATGTTTGATGGATGGTTGTTCTTCCTATGTGAATTTTTGTGTGTATGTTCGTGTGTGTTGCTCATAAAACCAACATTTGGTATCAAAGCGACAGAGGTTGTCCGAAAAGGCCGTAAGCAGTCGCCATGAGCCACATATGTATGAAGAGAGTTTTTGTCCACCGTGTGACACATGAAGTGATTATTCCTAGAGATCACTCAGCTGCATGAGAAGAGCATGAGAGTGTTTCCTATGTGTAAAAGAGAAGCCATGTAAGGTTGAGAAGGTGAATCGGTCCAGGATATGCTAAAGAGAAGTATTATTTACACATACATGAAGAAGAGCAAGTAGAGCCATCAACTGTGAGGAAGAGCCATGATCTACACCAATTTGATTCACTATTGTTAAGGTTTAAAAAGGATTCGCTCGTGAAAGATCCGAAACCAAGAGGCTAAGCCATTTGTACTTCACCGCTCATTGACTTCATCACTAGTTGTTGCTATGTTTAGCCTCTAGACGCTTCCTTCCATGAATTTCCATCTCTGTATTTTGTAGATATATGAGATTTTAGTAGATAATGGATGCATCTCACTGGAACCTGGAGACCTGCATGCGTTAGGAATTTTTCACCTGCGGCAAATTAAATCGCTTGGTGGAGGATACTCCCTTGTATTCGATAAGAGTTGTGCGTATTACCTCTCTGCATGGAGGATCCGGTCAAAAAGAAGTGTTGGTAACCAGTGATTTAGTCGTCGTTCTGACACTAGCCATATTGACTATTTATGTTATTGTTGGATCGTTGTGCTGGAGAACTTCCTGTAGAAAAAGTGAGTCTCTATATTGTTGTTACAAAGAAGTTGGAGTCTCTGTCTTTTTGTTAAAAAGAAGGAGAGATGGTGTCTGAGAGAGCCTCAAGTTTGAGGTTGAAGGAGTCACTAGAGAGCGAGTTGCAGATTGTTGTTTTACAAATCATTATTATGATTGTTTCCATTGTTGGAGGAGTCACCTATCTGGAGGAGAAGCATGTGTGGAGAAACCATGATTTACCAATAATAATAATAATAAAATTGTGTTATTTTTCATCAAGTGGTGGATAAGTTCATTCTCACGATTTGGTGATGGAAATGACATGATGATGATCGGTTAGAAGGTGAAACCTAGCTAAAGACTAAATATATGGACAAAGCAATGATGTGTATGGTGAACACATTTTTTATAATTTAATTGTCATATGAGCCTATTAGTATGAAACGTCAAAGTGCTACTTAAAATATATAGGAAGGGGTCATAAAAAGGTCTTGTATCAAGTTATAGGAGACAAAAAGATATGGTTTAAGGGTCATTATGAGAAAAATGGTTTGTTATCTCATTTGTTTTAAAATATAGTGTGTGGGGGCGTTGAAAGCACATGATTGTAAAGAGGGTGAGTTTCAAGTGGTTGTTTTCTTTGTGATAATTATATGGATTTTAAAGTTGAAATTCAAGTTAAGATTAAAGGTGCATGATCGGTGTTACCCAACACTTTTATCATTCTTGAAAGATGGGTGCATGATCAGTTGTACTCAACACCATGTGTTTATTGTGCTCAATCTTTGGCAAGCCAACATGAATCATTTTAAAAATGGGAAAAGGAGGAAAAAGACCTCAAACTGTTAATCATGAAATGGAACCACTACAACAAGATATTGATGATGCTTTGCAAGAAACAACTAGGTTACAAAAATAAAATAATTCCATAATTGGAAAAGTTGTAGAACTCAAATCACAAGATAATGAACTTTATCATGAATTTGTTAGTTCTATTACACAATAGAAGAAAAGTTGAAATCACTCGATCAATTTGTAGATGATATTTTCAAAATTCAAGATCAAAAGGATAAATTGATAGAATCATTGCAACAATAGTTATTGGCAAAGGAAAATGTGTTGTTAGCACTCGAAAGTGAAGTAAAGTAGTTAAAACAAGAGAAAGTAAAGTGTGATGCAATCTGTGATACAAGTGACCTGATTCAGAAGATTGATAGTCCATGTCATACTTGTTATTTGGTTGATGATAATAATGTTGATGTACATATGTCTCTCTCTTGTTCTGAGGCTCAAAATGATGATCCTAATGATATTTCTGAGGATGAATCTCTTAGTGAAGATGTTGAAATAGGTTTCTTTGAAAAGCACACAAAGGGAATAGGTTCAAAACTTATGAATAAAATGGGTTTTAAAGGCAAAGGCTTGGGAAAGAATTGTCAAGGTATCCAGAAGCCCATACAAATATGTGTAAGACCAAGAAATGAAAGCCTTGGTTGTGAAGGTAAAACAAGCAATGCAACTATCAAATTTGTGAAAGAAAAAACATTGGCAACAAGTGAGTCATCTACAAGTAGCAATGAACAAGGAGCAGAAGCTGCAACAACAAACCAAGTGCAAAAGCAAGAAAAATGTTGCAGTCATTGTGGCAAAACATGGCATGTAAAACCAAAATGTTGGAACTTACACCCCTGTAGTATTTATGGTCTTACAAATCATGATCATCACAAGTGTTGGAATAGAGAAATATCAAATCCTCACATACAGGTACAATGTGGTTGGATAGAGGTCCTTAAATGATAAAATGTTGTTTTTATGTTGAAATGATTTTACAGGGTCAAGTGTTCAAATGTACACCAATATCTACCATATAAAGTTCATGAGTTAGTTAGTACTCCAAAGGTCAGTTGTCATTAAAGTAAAGTTAAACATGTTTAGCAAGAGTTGTCAGTTTATTGAATCATTTTTTTAGTCAAATGAATTGTGAGTATTTTTGTATTGGTTCGTGTTAAACCAAAAACCACTTTGTAATGACAGATGCATGTTTGTGGTCAGTTGAAACCACTTAATGTAATGGTTCGTGAGAAGATGAAACCACTTCGAAATTGCAATGGTTAATGGACGTGAGCCAAGAAAAACCCTAGGTATGATGTAATGGTTGAAGGGTAACCCATAGAAAACTCATGGGAAGGTCAAGGGTAAGCTAAATAAATCCTTGATGTGGAGATGATGCAGTTCATATGATTGACTCAAGATCAAGAATTATCAAAGAAATATGCAACTCATGTTCATACATGAAGACAACGACAACTGAAGAAATGGATGTAGATGGAGAAGACTAAAGTTTAAGACAACTCAAGACATGCATATTGAATCATAAGTATTCATTAAGGCGGTGTATGAAAGAATAATTCATACTTATTATATGATGAAATCATTACTAATAAAATTAGACTTATTATAGAAGTATATGTATGATCAAAGAGGAGGACATTGAGAGAAGTTAGTGATGGAGATCACATAGAGAGATTTATGGAGATAATCATTGAGATATTGTGGAGATAGTTATGGAGATGGTTGTACCAATTAGTTATATTTGAAATCTTGTTATGAGCACCTTGATGATATATTTTGAGGCCTCATGTATTGTATTGATGTGAGAGAGTGATGTATCAATATTGTACATTAATACAATTTTATCTTTGATGGATATTTGTTCTTCTTATGTGAAGTTCCTATGTGTATGTTTGTTTGTGTGTTTCTCATAGAACCAACAATTAGGGGTTCAACAGTTACAATTATTGGGAACAACAACTGTTAATTTTCAAGAACTTTTCATGAGATTTTCCTCATAAGACAAGGAAATTCCACTTAGAGGTGTCCAATGGAAACCCTATAGAGTGATAATTTCTAACAACATGACAAAATTACTCAAAAAGGGACACCATGGTATAATTGCACAATTGTGCTCACTAGATGTTCAAACATCTAGACCCTTTCCTCCAGTGGATCTCCAAAAAGCTATCGATAATCATTCCAAGGTATTTGGAGAGATGCCTAAGGGTCTTCCACATACTCAAGATCATGACCATGCTATTCATTTGCAATCAGGAAGTGTACCGCCTAACATTAGGCCTTGCATGTACCCATATTAGAAAATAGTAGGTTTGAGCTATGATTCAATAAATTTTAGAGGTTGACATCATTCAACCTAACCAAAGTGGTTTCTCTTCACCAATGGTGATGGTTAAAAAAAATGAAGGTTCATGGTGTATGTGTTCATATTATAGACAACTCAACAAAATGACTTATCATTGATAAGTTTCCTATTGATATCATTGATGAATTATTGGGTTATTTGCAAGGATCAATTTTCTTTACTAAGTTGGATTTTTGTTATGGATACCATCAAATCGTAATGAGGAGAGAAGACATCCCAAAAACAACCTTCAGAACACATGAAGGTCATTATGAGTTTTTGATGATGCCATTTGGTCTTACTAATACACATTCAACATTTCAAAGCTTGATGAATTCTATTTTCAAACCCTTCCTCAAAACAATTGTGATAGTATTTTTTGATTATTTACTAATTTACAAAAAATCTTGGGAAGAGCGTGTACAACATGTTGACATGGTCTTAAAATTATTTGAAGAGAAACAACTATATGTAAAGCCTTCCAAGTGTGGCTTTAGGGTTTAAGAAGTGGAATATTTGGGTCGTATTGTATCTCATGAAGGTGTCAAAGTGGACCCTAACAAAATTAAAGCTATGATGGAATGGGCAATTCCTAAAACCTTGAAAAATATCAGAGGATTCTTAGGATTAACGAGCTATTACTGCAAGTTTGTCAAGAATTGTGGTCAAATCACTAGCACCTCTCACAATTTTATTAAAAAAAGAGGCATTTTCTTGGACTCAAGAAGCAACCAAATCTTTTGAAAAACTTAAGGAGGCTATGTGTACGACTCTTGTCCTCGCCATGCCTAACTTCACAAAAACAATTATTGTGGAGTTTGATGCCTCGGGACATGGAATTGGTGCAATTTTAATACAAGAAGGAAGGCCCCTTGCCTTTGAAAGTACACATCTTAAAGGAAATAACTTACTCAAACCAATTTATGAAAGGGAAATGTTTTCCATATTACATGTTGTTAAGAAATGGTGCATTTACCTAATAGGAAGACATTGCAAGGTAAAAATAGATCATGATAGTTTGAAGTACTTCTAGGAACAACTCTTATCTTTAGAAGAGAAACAAAAATAGTTTACAAAGATGATAGATTATGACTTTGAAATTATCTACAAAAAAGGAATACAAAATATGGTGGCAGATGCACTTTCAAGGAAAGAAGAAGATGTAGAGAGATTACTATGTGCTATTTCCATTCCACAATNGTTGTTGACTAATCCAGGTTATTGGATTAGGGTTTTGGATGCTACGATATCCTATTTGTATATTATATTGTAAACGATGTATGATGTGAATGAATATAGAATATGTTGGTTTTCCCGATTTGGGTTTCCAGGGGAAAAATCTCTGTGTAATGTGTGTGTTTGCCATTGTATCTTTTATGTTCTTTTATTGAAAATATATTTGCAATAAATAATTGTACAAGGTTAAAATCTACAGATTTGATAAACACATAAAGGAAACTACAACAAATGGAAAACAAGATGAATGAAAAGATGGAACAATTACAAAATTCCATGTCATCCATGATCTTACATACCCTAGATGAGAGATTCCCTAAAGGAGATATCAAGATGCAAGGAAATCATGAAAATGTGGAGAACATAGATATTAAGTCCCAAAATCATGATTATTCATCACTCCAAGATCCGCATCATCAAGGGTTCAACTCAACACCAAGGAACTACTTAATTCCCAAGATTGATATGAGGAAATTTGATGGTAAAGATCCTATAACATGGATATTCCATATGGAGAAATTCTTTGATCTACACCAAGTGCCAACCTTACTTAAGGTAACTCTTTCATCCTTGTATTTGGAACCTAATCAATTTGTTTGCTACCAATGGTTTTGTGAACAAAAAAAGGATTATATTGTCTCTTCATCCATTTTTATAGATGAATTGATAGCACATTATGGGGATATTAATAGCAATACATTATTTAGTCAAATGACAAATCTTTGGCAAAGAAGTACAATTACATAGCATATTTAACAATTCTAAAAACTAAGTCTCAAGGTAAAGAAAAATGTAGAGGATAAATTGTTAGATCTCTTTATGGTAACTTTAAAGGAAAGCATTCAACATGAGGTGCGTCTCTTCCAACCCAAATTGCTAGTGCTTTATTTCAGTGTGGCCGAGAAAGTTGAAAATAAAAATATGGCTACTAGAAGAGTGGCCACCATGTTCCATCTCCTAACCTCACTCAACCTACAAGGTTGACACCTCAACAAATGGATGAAAGAATAGAAAAGGGGCTATGTTTCAATTGTGACAACAAATACAATAAGAGGCATGAATGAAGTGAGAATAATTCTTCTACATACACTGTGAAGAGGAAGAAGATTGAGAATTGGAACCATCACAAGAACTAGAACTAGAAGAGACTACTCAAATTATAACTTGTCATGAATTGGATGGCATTAGTACTTTGCAAACCCTAGAGATATAATGATATATCAAAAAGAAAAAGGTAATAGTGTTGATTGATTATGGTGGTACCCATAACTTCATTAATTTAAAATTAGTGAAATTTCTCAATTGCTTTATATATCCAACACCAAAGTATCAAGTAATGATTGCAGATGGAGGTACCATAAATTGTTTTGTGAAGTGCCATAGTATTAAGTTCACTATGGGGAAGTATTTATTGGATAGTCCCCTGATATCAATCCAAATGAGTGGTGTTGGTGTTGTATTAGTGAATGAATATTTCATACTTATGATATGATGAAATGATTATTAATGAAAGTAAATTTATTCTAGAAGTATACATATTATCAAAGATGAGGACATTGAGAGAAGTTAGGGATGTACATCACATACTGAGATTTATGGAGATAATCATGGAGATATTGTGGAAATAGTTATGGAGTTGAATGTACCAATTGACTATATTAAAAATATTGTTATGAGCACCTCAATGCTATATTACGAGGCCTCGTGTATTGTATTGATGTGAGAGAGTGATGTATTATTATTGTACATTTATACAATGTGATGTTTGATGGATGGTTGTTCTTCCTATGTGAATTTTTGTGTGTATGTTCGTGTGTGTTGCTCATAAAACCAACATTTGGTATCAAAGCGACAGAGGTTGTCCGAAAAGGCCGTAAGCAGTCGCCATGAGCCACATATGTATGAAGAGAGTTTTTGTCCACCGTGTGACACATGAAGTGATTATTCCTAGAGATCACTCAGCTGCATGAGAAGAGCATGAGAGTGTTTCCTATGTGTAAAAGAGAAGCCATGTAAGGTTGAGAAGGTGAATCGGTCCAGGATATGCTAAAGAGAAGTATTATTTACACATACATGAAGAAGAGCAAGTAGAGCCATCAACTGTGAGGAAGAGCCATGATCTACACCAATTTGATTCACTATTGTTAAGGTTTAAAAAGGATTCGCTCGTGAAAGATCCGAAACCAAGAGGCTAAGCCATTTGTACTTCACCGCTCATTGACTTCATCACTAGTTGTTGCTATGTTTAGCCTCTAGACGCTTCCTTCCATGAATTTCCATCTCTGTATTTTGTAGATATATGAGATTTTAGTAGATAATGGATGCATCTCACTGGAACCTGGAGACCTGCATGCGTTAGGAATTTTTCACCTGCGGCAAATTAAATCGCTTGGTGGAGGATACTCCCTTGTATTCGATAAGAGTTGTGCGTATTACCTCTCTGCATGGAGGATCCGGTCAAAAAGAAGTGTTGGTAACCAGTGATTTAGTCGTCGTTCTGACACTAGCCATATTGACTATTTATGTTATTGTTGGATCGTTGTGCTGGAGAACTTCCTGTAGAAAAAGTGAGTCTCTATATTGTTGTTACAAAGAAGTTGGAGTCTCTGTCTTTTTGTTAAAAAGAAGGAGAGATGGTGTCTGAGAGAGCCTCAAGTTTGAGGTTGAAGGAGTCACTAGAGAGCGAGTTGCAGATTGTTGTTTTACAAATCATTATTATGATTGTTTCCATTGTTGGAGGAGTCACCTATCTGGAGGAGAAGCATGTGTGGAGAAACCATGATTTACCAATAATAATAATAATAAAATTGTGTTATTTTTCATCAAGTGGTGGATAAGTTCATTCTCACGATTTGGTGATGGAAATGACATGATGATGATCGGTTAGAAGGTGAAACCTAGCTAAAGACTAAATATATGGACAAAGCAATGATGTGTATGGTGAACACATTTTTTATAATTTAATTGTCATATGAGCCTATTAGTATGAAACGTCAAAGTGCTACTTAAAATATATAGGAAGGGGTCATAAAAAGGTCTTGTATCAAGTTATAGGAGACAAAAAGATATGGTTTAAGGGTCATTATGAGAAAAATGGTTTGTTATCTCATTTGTTTTAAAATATAGTGTGTGGGGGCGTTGAAAGCACATGATTGTAAAGAGGGTGAGTTTCAAGTGGTTGTTTTCTTTGTGATAATTATATGGATTTTAAAGTTGAAATTCAAGTTAAGATTAAAGGTGCATGATCGGTGTTACCCAACACTTTTATCATTCTTGAAAGATGGGTGCATGATCAGTTGTACTCAACACCATGTGTTTATTGTGCTCAATCTTTGGCAAGCCAACATGAATCATTTTAAAAATGGGAAAAGGAGGAAAAAGACCTCAAACTGTTAATCATGAAATGGAACCACTACAACAAGATATTGATGATGCTTTGCAAGAAACAACTAGGTTACAAAAATAAAATAATTCCATAATTGGAAAAGTTGTAGAACTCAAATCACAAGATAATGAACTTTATCATGAATTTGTTAGTTCTATTACACAATAGAAGAAAAGTTGAAATCACTCGATCAATTTGTAGATGATATTTTCAAAATTCAAGATCAAAAGGATAAATTGATAGAATCATTGCAACAATAGTTATTGGCAAAGGAAAATGTGTTGTTAGCACTCGAAAGTGAAGTAAAGTAGTTAAAACAAGAGAAAGTAAAGTGTGATGCAATCTGTGATACAAGTGACCTGATTCAGAAGATTGATAGTCCATGTCATACTTGTTATTTGGTTGATGATAATAATGTTGATGTACATATGTCTCTCTCTTGTTCTGAGGCTCAAAATGATGATCCTAATGATATTTCTGAGGATGAATCTCTTAGTGAAGATGTTGAAATAGGTTTCTTTGAAAAGCACACAAAGGGAATAGGTTCAAAACTTATGAATAAAATGGGTTTTAAAGGCAAAGGCTTGGGAAAGAATTGTCAAGGTATCCAGAAGCCCATACAAATATGTGTAAGACCAAGAAATGAAAGCCTTGGTTGTGAAGGTAAAACAAGCAATGCAACTATCAAATTTGTGAAAGAAAAAACATTGGCAACAAGTGAGTCATCTACAAGTAGCAATGAACAAGGAGCAGAAGCTGCAACAACAAACCAAGTGCAAAAGCAAGAAAAATGTTGCAGTCATTGTGGCAAAACATGGCATGTAAAACCAAAATGTTGGAACTTACACCCCTGTAGTATTTATGGTCTTACAAATCATGATCATCACAAGTGTTGGAATAGAGAAATATCAAATCCTCACATACAGGTACAATGTGGTTGGATAGAGGTCCTTAAATGATAAAATGTTGTTTTTATGTTGAAATGATTTTACAGGGTCAAGTGTTCAAATGTACACCAATATCTACCATATAAAGTTCATGAGTTAGTTAGTACTCCAAAGGTCAGTTGTCATTAAAGTAAAGTTAAACATGTTTAGCAAGAGTTGTCAGTTTATTGAATCATTTTTTTAGTCAAATGAATTGTGAGTATTTTTGTATTGGTTCGTGTTAAACCAAAAACCACTTTGTAATGACAGATGCATGTTTGTGGTCAGTTGAAACCACTTAATGTAATGGTTCGTGAGAAGATGAAACCACTTCGAAATTGCAATGGTTAATGGACGTGAGCCAAGAAAAACCCTAGGTATGATGTAATGGTTGAAGGGTAACCCATAGAAAACTCATGGGAAGGTCAAGGGTAAGCTAAATAAATCCTTGATGTGGAGATGATGCAGTTCATATGATTGACTCAAGATCAAGAATTATCAAAGAAATATGCAACTCATGTTCATACATGAAGACAACGACAACTGAAGAAATGGATGTAGATGGAGAAGACTAAAGTTTAAGACAACTCAAGACATGCATATTGAATCATAAGTATTCATTAAGGCGGTGTATGAAAGAATAATTCATACTTATTATATGATGAAATCATTACTAATAAAATTAGACTTATTATAGAAGTATATGTATGATCAAAGAGGAGGACATTGAGAGAAGTTAGTGATGGAGATCACATAGAGAGATTTATGGAGATAATCATTGAGATATTGTGGAGATAGTTATGGAGATGGTTGTACCAATTAGTTATATTTGAAATCTTGTTATGAGCACCTTGATGATATATTTTGAGGCCTCATGTATTGTATTGATGTGAGAGAGTGATGTATCAATATTGTACATTAATACAATTTTATCTTTGATGGATATTTGTTCTTCTTATGTGAAGTTCCTATGTGTATGTTTGTTTGTGTGTTTCTCATAGAACCAACAATTAGGGGTTCAACAGTTACAATTATTGGGAACAACAACTGTTAATTTTCAAGAACTTTTCATGAGATTTTCCTCATAAGACAAGGAAATTCCACTTAGAGGTGTCCAATGGAAACCCTATAGAGTGATAATTTCTAACAACATGACAAAATTACTCAAAAAGGGACACCATGGTATAATTGCACAATTGTGCTCACTAGATGTTCAAACATCTAGACCCTTTCCTCCAGTGGATCTCCAAAAAGCTATCGATAATCATTCCAAGGTATTTGGAGAGATGCCTAAGGGTCTTCCACATACTCAAGATCATGACCATGCTATTCATTTGCAATCAGGAAGTGTACCGCCTAACATTAGGCCTTGCATGTACCCATATTAGAAAATAGTAGGTTTGAGCTATGATTCAATAAATTTTAGAGGTTGACATCATTCAACCTAACCAAAGTGGTTTCTCTTCACCAATGGTGATGGTTAAAAAAAATGAAGGTTCATGGTGTATGTGTTCATATTATAGACAACTCAACAAAATGACTTATCATTGATAAGTTTCCTATTGATATCATTGATGAATTATTGGGTTATTTGCAAGGATCAATTTTCTTTACTAAGTTGGATTTTTGTTATGGATACCATCAAATCGTAATGAGGAGAGAAGACATCCCAAAAACAACCTTCAGAACACATGAAGGTCATTATGAGTTTTTGATGATGCCATTTGGTCTTACTAATACACATTCAACATTTCAAAGCTTGATGAATTCTATTTTCAAACCCTTCCTCAAAACAATTGTGATAGTATTTTTTGATTATTTACTAATTTACAAAAAATCTTGGGAAGAGCGTGTACAACATGTTGACATGGTCTTAAAATTATTTGAAGAGAAACAACTATATGTAAAGCCTTCCAAGTGTGGCTTTAGGGTTTAAGAAGTGGAATATTTGGGTCGTATTGTATCTCATGAAGGTGTCAAAGTGGACCCTAACAAAATTAAAGCTATGATGGAATGGGCAATTCCTAAAACCTTGAAAAATATCAGAGGATTCTTAGGATTAACGAGCTATTACTGCAAGTTTGTCAAGAATTGTGGTCAAATCACTAGCACCTCTCACAATTTTATTAAAAAAAGAGGCATTTTCTTGGACTCAAGAAGCAACCAAATCTTTTGAAAAACTTAAGGAGGCTATGTGTACGACTCTTGTCCTCGCCATGCCTAACTTCACAAAAACAATTATTGTGGAGTTTGATGCCTCGGGACATGGAATTGGTGCAATTTTAATACAAGAAGGAAGGCCCCTTGCCTTTGAAAGTACACATCTTAAAGGAAATAACTTACTCAAACCAATTTATGAAAGGGAAATGTTTTCCATATTACATGTTGTTAAGAAATGGTGCATTTACCTAATAGGAAGACATTGCAAGGTAAAAATAGATCATGATAGTTTGAAGTACTTCTAGGAACAACTCTTATCTTTAGAAGAGAAACAAAAATAGTTTACAAAGATGATAGATTATGACTTTGAAATTATCTACAAAAAAGGAATACAAAATATGGTGGCAGATGCACTTTCAAGGAAAGAAGAAGATGTAGAGAGATTACTATGTGCTATTTCCATTCCACAATNTCACAAATTAAACTCTCATACCATAAAGTTTATCCTCTTCATAATTTGGTCAGAAGGCAAGCAGAAGGTCACTACGACCACTACAGCCTTGGCCCAAGACCTTTCTATGTAATAGAAGCAGGTCGACAAGATTGTAGAGGAGAACAAAAAAAAATTGCTTCACCTACGGGGGTGCCTCTGCACTACCAAGTCAAGCATTCCATTGACTTTGTACCTGGTGTTGCCTTACCCAATGGTCCACTCTACAAACACTCACTTCCATTGAACGATAGTCTTCCATATGTTCAACAAAGCTATAACAGAGCCCTTCATAACTCCATTGTCTACACCCATTTTCAGGTGTACTTGGGGTTCTAGCCGTTAGCCCCCATTTATGCAGCCCTTCCTACTGCATCTTCACCAACATAGTCCTCCCACACTTAGACCTAGGCAGATTGAGAAACCAAATTTTTTGAATGGATCTAGCGCCTCTAGAACTAGTTTCATGACATCCTTCAAAAAGCTAATGCCAAGTACAAGCAACGACACAACCAACATCAAGTTCCATAGAAGATTTAGGTTGGTGACAACAGATCACACAAATCTACCGGGTTGTCAAAGCATGACAACTTCTTCAACAACGCAAGTGGCCCACTAAGATTAAAATTCAACAAAAGTCTCCCCATCTCCTACATGTACTTAACGCAATGGGGACCATTGCTTCCTAAGGGGGGAGGATTGATCCAAGTGGGAATCGATGGCCATCCACCTCTTCCACCAAATCAACATTTTTGAGCCCATGGTTTTGATAAACCATGGTATCCACCCATGGTATTTGAAGGGAGGAAAGAAATAAAATAAATAACAACAATAAAATGGTAAAAATATGTTTGCACGGTTATTAATTAAGTTTTTACCATTGGTGGTATGAGCCCATGGTTTTTGTAACTCGTGGTATTGTAAAACAAGACAAAGAAAAAAATCATATAGTGATATTAAAATAAGTGAAACAATATGACTTTTGAGGGAAAGGGAATCCATAAGTACTCTATATACGAGCCGTCTCCCCCCCCCCCCCATTTGTAAAAATATATATTATTATTCCTTCATGATGTAGCCAACAAGGTCACTATTTGTACCTCTTGTAATATATTTTTGCAAATGAGCATAGTCGACATCTCTTTCTCTTCATAAATAAGCTACCACCATTCTAGCTAGTTTGTATTCTACAATACTCTACTATTTTATTCATTAATAAAAGTTGGGTTTCATTTTACTTATGTGTTCTCTGTTATAGTTTTGTTTGTATCTCCTTTCGTTCTCAATATAATCTGGATCAACCAAGTCCGAATGAATGAATTTCATCATGGTAGTAGTGGATCGACTCACAAGGTATGCCCATTTTTGTTCTCTTTCTCATCCTTTTAAAGCAAGTATAGTAGCCAAAACATTCGTGGAAACAATTCATAAGCTGTATGGAATCCCCAAGATTATTGTAAGTGATAGAGATCCAATTTTCATTAGAAATTTCTGGATTGGATTATTTTCTTGATTGGGTATTCAATTGACTCATTGCTCCTCTTACCATCATTAATTCAATGGTCAAACTGAGATTGTGAATAAATGTCTATAAGGGTATCTTCATTACTTTGCATATGATAAACATAGACAATGGGCCAAGTGGTTTCCCTTGGTAGAATGGTGGTACAACATGTCCTTCCATACTTCATAAAAAATGTCCCCATTTATGGCACTTTATGGATACCATCCTCCATCCATCACATCACCCCTGAGATGGAAATCAAAGGTTCAATTAGTGGAGGACCACATAGAGCACCAACAAGAGGTTCTCAAAGTATTGAAGGACAACTTGTTTACAACAAAAAATAGGATGAAACAATAAGTAGATCTACATCGCAACGAAAGGGAATTTGAAGCGGGGGATTGGGTATTTTTTAGGCTACAACCATACAAACATATGTCTCTCGAGAAACAAAAGAAGGACAATAAATTAGCACCCAAGTACTATGGTCCCTATAAGGTGTTGCAGAGGATTGGAAGTATGACTTACAAATTGGAGTTGTCTCCATATTCACATGTACATCCAGTCTTCCATGCTTCTTGCTTAAATAAGGTAATTGGCAATAGGATCCTAGTTCAAACTATTTTACCATAGATTAACAATTAAGTGAAAATCATACTAAAACTAGAAACAATTCTTGAAACAAGGATTAAGCAGCTATGAAATCAAGTAATTACTGAGTACCTCATAAAGTGGAAGAACCTATTGGTAGAAGGGGTGGCATTGGAAGATGAGTTATTCATGCAAAAACTGCATCCACAACTAATCAAGTGTTGAGGGCAACACTTGTTTGAAGGGGAGGGACATGTTAATCCATAGATAAAGCCCTAGATATTGAATTGTTACATTTATATTGTTATGTTGGCTAGACCCTTTAATTGTAATTGTACCCTTTGTCTCCTATATTACCAAGAAGACCTCGTTTTTTAATCATCCCATCCTATACATTTGTTCTATTGTAAAAGGAGGCTACCCCCTCGAATAGGCTTATCTTTAATTCTTTTATCTAATTCGTAAGGCAAAAAGTTACTTCTCTTTCTATTTTTAGGCTATTTGGGTGTTTTTTGCCTAACATACTGAGAAGAATCAAAAATAAATTGAGACACATCTTTTTTCAGTGCTTGAAGGATTTAAAGTTAAAATGATTCTCTCTCTCTATATATATATAATTTTATTTTTACATTATAAAAAAAAAATTAATATTTTGATTTATAACCACACATGTTACACCTCTCATACATACTTATTACTATTTTTTATTTTATTTTCTAAAATATTATATTGTTTTGACTTATATTACTTGTCATATGTAAGCACGATCATTATATATTTCTCTCATATTTAATTGTAAAATACATCTCATTTCTCTAAGTTCAATAACTTTTTATGAATGTCTACAATGCCATGAACAATGATAAAATAATAAAAAATAAATTCTTAATATTTTATTATACTCAATGTATTTTTATTATTATTTTAAGCAAATCCCACTCTAATACATGAGTCCATTTATTTGAGAATGATGCTTATGTCGTTTATGTTTAACTATTCAAACAACTTAACTTTTACCATTCTTTTTCATGAAAGTTTGGAATGGGATAAATGGCCATCATAATGTCCCACATTTTGATAGTAATTCTCACACCAATCTAATCTAAATTTTGAAAAACTACAATCTTAGCAAATATGTAATTTTAGTATTTAGAAACTATAATCCTAACACATATAGTTAAAACAATGATTTGAAGATTGCAAATGGTGATTTCAACTATTAATAGTTTACCGGATTCCTATAGATATGGGGTGAGTTGAGTGCCTTGTATCAAACGCTTAAAAGTTTAAGTTAATAAAATACACTCACTACCCTTGTAAGTTCAAGTTAATAAAATACAATCATTATCACTAATCATTATCACTTGTGAAGAACATCATGTATTAGAGAACCGATTATGGTTTTATATATGTTAAGAGAAGGCCATTTTTTTTTTAAATGTATGGAAAATATCTTTATGTCAAAGGATAACAAGGTCATTAGGCATCAAGTATCACCGATCGTTGGTTTTGTAATGGTAATTAATTACTTCCAATATATTCATATTAATGTCATATAACTTGTGACATTTTTTTAACAAGAATGATTATATTTATATTAACAAAATCATTGCAGCAATATTGGTCAACATACTATTATATTTTAAATATGAGCTTTTCGAAAAAAGTTTGTGCAAATTAAAAAATGCATCTTCATTATCTAGAGTTTTGCATATCCGTCCAAAGTGTTGATCTTAGTTACACATAAATGGATATATCCTAACATAAACACCTTTTAACAATTAGGTTTTGAAATACATAGGAAAACACTAAAGAGCTAATTGTGTCAATAAAGCTTGAGGTCAGTGTTAATAGGATTCTCACAAACAATATCCAATTCCATATTAGCAAGGTGTTGTTGGATAGTTTTTCCTTCCTTCTTGTCTGAGGACCCAACTAAAAGATGAGCCAATGACTGAACCATGTTATGATAATTCATCAATTCATTGACCATGTGCCAAAGTAAGGCACATTGTCTTTTCAACTCCACAATCTCCTAGTTTTGATGATCCACAATTTCCATCAATATAGTTATTTCCTTGTCTATGTTTTCTTCTCTAGCTCGTGTTTGAGCTGCCACTTTTGCAATGAAATTTTGTATTCTAAAGAAAGGATTTCTTGAATCTAAAGTTGTCTTTTTCATTTCTGAGACCTCACACATAGGGCCCTTCATGCTTATGAACATAGTTCATTCTTAATTAGTGCTTCGGAGACCATCCAAAAATATCCCACACTCTCCTAATACCAACGACTCTACAGACTAAGATAATACAAAGAATACTCACATGATGCCAATTCGCCCACCTTTGGAGACATTGAGTGCACCCAACACCACCTATTTCACTCAATTTCCACTTCAATAGAAGGAGAGGAGCCTCCAATATTTTTATGACTGGAGAAAACAACAACATATTGGAAGATGCCAATGACCACATAATTTGCAGAGTTCCCAAAAGAATTACCAACCAATAAATGCACCTAGAATGATACAAAGAACCTCTCCCCTGAAGTAGAATTAGCATAATTTCAGTAGAGAATAATTCCATTTTCACACTTGCATAAGGAATTAATTGGAATGGTGATTGATTAAACTCTCAAGGTGATGTCTCCTCATGGGAAGTGCAACCCGTATCCTTTCATTGCAAGTGAATGAGCATGGGTTTCACATGTGAGGTTACTATCCCACTACACAACATGTATGCCTTCATTACTTTGGAGATTCCCTCGTAATTAATAAGGGGTAAGAGGTTTATTACCCCTAATTTGTTTTTGTTTTTAATTTGCTCTTCATCATTTAATTAGGGAATTGGAGGTCTTTTTTTACTCTGATTATGTAATACCCCAAGTTGACCCCAGTTGTAATTGAGCCTATAGGTTGGTGAGCCATGATACTTTGAGGCTAGATTGCATGTGTAGTAAATAGACTGGTGAGCCAGATGCTAAAAGGCTTGTAGGCCTATCATGTGTATTATGTAAACACAAATAGATATTAATAAAATCACACCATTGTTGCAGACCGAACCGATAAAAGAGTAAGGGGGATAAACTCCACTAAAGAGGGAAAGGGGGATAAGAGTCTAGGAAATGGGTTAAGCCTGGGGGGCTTAAGCCAAGGGAATATTTTAATAATATTCCCTAAAGTTACTTTATGGATACATCTAGTTATCCTAAGTTCCCAAAAGGAGGGGAACAAATCACAAGTGGGTGCAAAGGGAGTTTCATGAAGTGACAAGCGTCATTTGAGACACATGCAATATAATGAGGGAATTTAGTGTAACTCCTATCGTTCATTCCAACCATGGATGGATGTTACCTATCATTTTTCTCACCATCAGGGAGAGGTTCAAATGGTTGTTACCATTTGTACCCTCTTGTTACCATGTGTACTATGCTCCATCACATACCTACATGGAAGGAGCCTTTGAGCTATCATTTTTACCATTTCTTTGGCTGGTCATTCACTCTAGGAGAGAGGACCATTGTTGGGAGTAGAGCTAATGTGTTGAAAATACCATGTAAATCCTTAGTGGTATGGATTGAAAAGGAGGGTTATCAGGTTCATAAGCATTCTCCAGGTAAGAGAACTGATGGGAATTAGTTTCCCAAGGTGCCAAGCAAGGATACAGGGCTCTAAATTTCTTATTCGTCCTATTGCTGAAGCGTAGGAAAGGAAGTGGGGCAGCCGAAGGATTGTTGATCAAAAAAGGGGCACACTTCCTGAGATGTGACATGCATGTGGAGAAAGAGATTGTAGGTTGCCTACTTAAAATTTGACACATGAATCTGAGTATTATTGTTGTTTGACAGACTTAGCCTGGGATAGGAATTCCTTGCCCAAGTGGAGTTTATGCCCAACTCGGGGGTGACCTATTGTTGAGTTATAAACAACATATTCTAAGGTTGGGAGGAAAGTTGGAGGTATGCATGTAGTTGATGGCTATTTGTATTAGATAAGTGTTCACCAAGTGCTTGTTTTAATTATTGTATGAATTATTAGGTACTCATGTGTTGGGTATTTGTTGTGTTATTTATATTTCAGCATACTACTGTTAAATGATATAGGAATTGTATTCATGGGTTATTTTCATGGTTATTTACTACTGAAAATGCACTTAAACTCGTACAAAAATTGTGATTATGTGACTGTCGTCATGGGTTTTTTTACTGTTGTAAATATTCCTTGAATATTTGTTGCTAGA
>JZKD02S2001414.1:26412-37154 GCA_000966675.3 Picea glauca | reverse complement strand
TTAACCATTTATCTAGGGCATCTGCATCTATTTGACCTTCAAATACGGGAATATCAAAATTAACATGTACCTTGAAAGGCGATGTGCCTCCAAAGTGGCTGCTTGATGAAGATGCACCTGATGCTATCGGGAGGCGTTGAAGGATGTGGGAAAAATTCTCCATCATTTCGCCCCTCTGTCACGTGAGAGCTTGCTCAAGCAATAGACTGATAGGATCGTCTGCTCCGTCATTTTTATTTTCTTCCGCCATTGAGTGTTTCTTGGGTGTGCAAGAGAGATTGTCCTCAAGAGAGACAAGCTCGAGACCCAACTTTCTATACTCAGACCTCGTCGAGGACATGCATTGAAAACGATCAAGAGCAACTTGCTCTGATACCACTGATCCAGATTATTTTTGGCACAAAATGAGAGCGGATATATAACACAGAAATATTTAGAGATATTGTAAGAGAGACAACAATATAATAGGGATATAGCGAAAATATAACAAGAGTCATAGATATACAGTAATACACGATTTATATTAATGAAATAAATGTACAGAGACTGTAAAAGTACAGAGTGAAAGACTCGCTAGAATGGTGGTAGCTTATCTCTGAGAAGAGATGTGACGACTACTTGCATCCATGAGAAGATGATTATTACAATGAGGCTCTAAGTGCCTTTTTAACATAAGTAAAATCCTAAACCCTAACCCTGAAAGATGAAAATCCAAAAGGTTTGTGGGCCTCGATGGGGGTAGTTGATACGTCAACTTCCCAGGGGCGTAACTTTTGCATACGATCTCCGTTTGGGGCGCTCGATAGCTTATTGGAAATATCTATCCGAGAACTACAACTTTTGGGTGAGAAACATCGATCTATGATCCATGTTGCTCCCCGTTTTCTCAAAAAAAACATTGTTTAGGGCCTCAAAATGGCCTCAGAAGTTAAAAACTGCTAAAAATAGTAAATTACCAAAATTGCCAAAAACATATTTTGGGCCAATTGGAGAAGGTGGGTGGCCACCAATATCCACCTGGATCACTTTGAGGGCTATGGAGTATTTATAACATCAAATACAAAAATGCTTGAAGATTGAACTAGTAGAGACTAAGAGGTAGGGCTTAAACTCTAAGGTGCTAGCACATTAGTGCCTTAGTGTTTTAAATCTTAAGGAGAAGGATTGCTAGTGTCCAAGCACTTTTGGACTCTAACAACCTTTTGTGCCTTCTTAATACTTCAAGTAGGGGAAAATCAAGTGTCTAGGGATAAAATCCTAAAGTGCTAGCACTTTAGGGCTTTAGGATGCTAACCCTGGCAATTAAACTTCACCAATTTTGAACAAGAATAACCTTGTGAGAGGAGGAAGCACTTATGCTTCTCTCTTAGGGTTTTACCAAGCAAGATATCTAACATAAAGTAACAATATTCACCATGAGAATAACAACATAAAGATAAACTACAAAAAATCAACTTACTTTAGCCAAGAAACCAAGAGACAAAACCTTAATTGCAAAAATTCCTCTTCAAAAATCAACAACGCATCCACAACTTAATTCTCCAAGCATAGCACATTAGTGTAGAAGAGCTAGATAGCCCAAGAGAGGGAGAAAATTTCAGACTTTCTCTCACAAAGGTGAGATATGATGATCAAAAATGAAATGAGAGGGTCGCTTATTTATATGAGGCCACCCTAAACCAATTTTCCCACATAATTTGTCAATTACAAAAAAGAAGAGGGTCAACCCCTTTAATGTGCCTCTAATAATATGCCAAAATGAAAAATATATAAAGTAAAACCCTAAAAGGGTGATGTCATGCTCAAGTGTGAGACGTAAAATCTCAAAGAAGTCTCAAAGAGTGATTCGTTGGGCCTCCAAAGGCCATGTGTCATGCCTCTAATGCACAAGAGTGTGAGAAAAAGTGTCTCCTCACCCCAAACCATCACCAAACATCTTAAGAACCATAAAATTCATTAAACCCTATCCATAATAAGATGACATCAAGGCTAGAGGATGATGTCATAGGCCTCCAAAGGCCACGTCCAAGTGCAAGAGGGTGTAATATTATCCCTAGGTGTTATCAAAGTGCCTCCAAAGGCAACATTCTCCATCCTTTGTGCAAAAGAGATTTGGGGTGCTCTGCCCAACCTATGAGTTTCTAGCTCATATGAGTGGCATAATGACCAATACTACTCAAACCATGTCCATCTGTCCATAGTCCAAGATCCTGAGAATGTGAGAGCCATTGTCCGAGGATGCTGAGTCACTAAATGACCCACTTCTCTCCATCACATGTGCCAAAGTCCTGCAATAAAGGCACAACATCCTGGGTGCAATCCCACAATATCCCTCAAGAACCATTTCAGGGCCATTCAAAACAAAGTAGAAAATAAGACAAGGTAAACCAAAGTACATGTAAAGTAAGTTGCAACTTAATAAATAAGCCATGTAAAGTAAGATGCAACTTAAGACATAAGACATGTAAAATGATTCACCCTAGTATCCCCTTCAAGTATAACACTGACCAGGACCCCATGTGAGTTACCAAGTTTAAATATGGGAAGGTATTCAACCAACCCTATTAGGTGTGCCACCTAAATAGGAAATAAAATAACCCAGGTAGAAGGGATAGGTTCTCAGAGTGACAAGGGAAAGTAAAAACCCATCAAGAGTAAGTGTGAATGTGATATGGTATTAAGCATACTTCATGGCTTATGGTATCCATTTATATGAGCACCTTTGTAGAGGTGGAACTTTCTTACCTGAGATGCCCTTTCCTTGGTACTTTTTGCATTTTGAACCCCTTATTTTCCTTTTGATACCTAGTTATCATTTGCAAGTCCCTTTTATAAGGTTTCAAGCTTTATTCCTTTAATTTTCACTAGGCAATAATCCTTTATAATTGGTGCATTCGTTCACTCCGGATAGGGGAGATTACCATTAGAGGGGGTAGATCTCAAGCTAGCCTAAGGATTTTATGGTGGCCTTTATAATTTAGCAATATCATATACATAGAGCAATTCCATCATCCTCTGGGCCTTCAACCCCTTCTTCTCATGAGAGAATGGACCATAGCCAAAGTTTAGGATATGTGAAATGTTTCAAGATGGAAAGTGTTAAGTATGACCGAGAACCTAATGTTACCCTTGGGAGCCCCCCCCAGTATTACCACGAGCAGTGACAACACGAGACTAAGGCATAGAAGTTGACCACCAAGGTGAAACAAAGCAACTGACACAATTTCCCAAACCAATGATTTGTTATCTGACTTTAACCAAGGATCTTCGTTCACATGCTCGATAAATTAAGTACAACACTTTGCATGGTAGAAGGACTAACATACCTCATGATGACAATGGATTATCATCTCATGTACTATGGGTTGCTTGAATGTGATGATCCTTGGTTGATGCAATTGGGAGGAAAATTAGGGGGGTTGTTGGGCTTCCATCTGTGGACATGTTGATAATCATCATCATGGTGTAGATCATATTCTCCATTGCGGGTCTCGAGACATGATCTCCTCTCTTTACCCCTAAGCATGGGGGGTAATAGGTACAAGTCATATAGAGTTACAAACAATGTCGTATGCACCGTACATAAGGACATGACACGTACATACGTACCTCATAGATGACGTAGGGCATGGGTATGCTTAAAGCAAGTTTTACAGGGCACAAGTACGAAGGCACACACAGTCCAGGGCGCATATACGTGTTAGATAGAAGGACATGGCACACACATACACTATGTTCAAGCAACATGGGTACATATAGAGCCATAGAATTGACAACATAGGTGGTGGGAAACAGATCAGGCTGTCAGGTTTTGCTATAGATTTATGTTTCTATTCTTAGTGGGTTGTCTCCCAGTTTGGGCGCCCTTGTAAGTTTGGAGCCATTATTTAATGAAAATCTTGGTGAGTTGTTGGTAAATTATGGGTGGATGGCGTTGATGACAGATAAATTCCCACCCAACCCTGTGATTTATTCATGAATATTTTCTCCTAGAATATAAAATGCTTGAATGGAAAAAGCAAGCACATGCTTCTTCAGAACAAAATCCTTAAAGAACAACCCACAATTGTAATGCTTCAAGAAACTAAATTTTACAATGATCTGATTTCAACAATTTCCTCTAGGATTTGGAAGGGCTCCCAAGTGTTTGTAGTAGATTCTCAAGGTGTGGAAGGGGGATTAAAATTTCTTTGGAACCTTGCCAAATTTTCAATTACAGATTTCTTTTCAACGCAAAGATCCATATCAGCTCAATTTTAACTAGTCAGCTAAGTAGAATCAGGATTCATAACCAATGTTTATGGCCCATAAAAAATCTCAGACAAGCTCCTTTTTTTGAACTCATTCCAAGGGCTCAAAACCATAATTGGGGACAGTCGTTGGTTAGTGTGGGGAGACTTCAATATCATAACCTCTCTAGCAGAAAATCTAGGAGGGGTACGAAGACTGGAAAAGACTCTCAACGTTTCAAACACATTGTGAGGCAATTAAAATAGATAGACTTAGAATTTATAATCGGGTGCACACATGGAACAATTGAAGGGGAAACAACAATCGAGTAGCATATATATTAGCTAGATTTATAGCTTTATAATCCTTTATTTTGATTGGTCTTCACTTGGAAGCTTCCATTCTACCTAACATAGGATCATAGCACTGACCCATCAAATTGGAGCTTAGCTTGAGAGGCAGCACAAATAACATTCCCTTCTGGTTCAAATGTTTCTATTTATATCACCCATCCTTCTAGGATAACATTAAACAATGGTAGAATGAGGTAGATGTTGGGACTGAATCCCTGATGTATCGATTCCAACAACGACTTAAATTCATCAAACTTCGGCTAAAAAAAATGGAACAAGGAGGAATTTTCCATGCTACTGGAAGGTTGAATAGAGTAGCTAATCACAACAGAAGCCTCACTTTAGGTACAATTAGAGGATTGAGCTAGGAAAGACAAATTTCTTTGGAAAAAGAAATCAAGAATTTAGTGGCTCAAAGAAGGAGAAAAAAATACCAAATTCTTTCACATATCCATGATCCAATGTCGTCATCACAATAAAATTGATTCCATAAAATATAGCCAAGGAAATCAACTCGAAGATCATGCTAAAATTGAAAGGGAGCTAGTCCACTACTATAAAATCCTCATCTCAGAGCCACAACCAGACGGATGAGAGGCCATCTAAACAATACCGAGACACATTCCCAAACTTCTGTCATGGGATTAGAATGATACTCTTCTCAGATCCATTTCTCTTGCGGAAGTAGAGCATGCGGTCATGGAAATGCCCAAAGGCAAATATCCAAGACCAGACGACTTCACCATTGACTTCTTCCAGGCCTGTTGGATGATAATTAAGTAGGATGTTTGGGCTCTTATGAAAGAATCACACAGATTATCCAATGTATTACCAACTCTTGATGCCACCTTCTTGGCTTTGATACCAAAAGAAGACAAGGTGGAAGACCCCAATAAGTTTAGATTGATTTCCCTTTGTACCGTGGTTTACAAAATCATCACAAAAGTTATAGAAAACCATCTTAAGCCTATCCTTCCCAACTCAATTTCACCTGATCAATCTAGATATGTGGAAGGCCATCAATTTCTCTATGACATAATTATGGTTCATGAAATTATTCACTCACTAAATACCACCAAATCACTTGGCATGCTCGTCAAATTGGATATGTCTAAAGCCTTTGACAAGATCTGTTGGTAATACATCCATAACATCCTCCTAGCCTTTGGTTTTTTGACAACTTTTATCAAATGAATTATGTCACTCACCTCTTCATATTTCTTATCTATTATGGTAAATGGCTCCCCTTTTGTAATCTTCTCCCCCTCTCGGGGCATTTGGAAAGGGGATCCCTTATCCCTATTCCTTTTTATCTTAATGTCTTAGGGTTTGGGAAGGGAAATTAAAGTAACAATGAAAAGCAATAGAATCTGAGGCTTAATATTCTTTGGGGATAACCTTGTTGTCTCTCATCAAGAATTTTTTGATGATATGATGCTCATGGGATTACCAACAATTCACGAAGCACAATCCATCAAGCAAGTACTAGCAGACTTTATGGACACTTTGAGCACCTCCATCAATCTGGGTAAGTCTCAATTTTTTTTCTTAAACGCTTCTCCCACTATTCAAATCAACATTGCCATGATCCTTGGATTCCAATGGAGTTCCCTTCCATCCAAATATTTGGGTGCGCCGCTTGTGGATAATGCTTTCCACAATTCATCTTGGGAGAACCTTTTATCAAGGATGGAAAACAAACTAGCCAATCAAACTTTTCACTCTCTTAATTTTCTAGGTCACCTTGTCTTACTCAAATTAGTTCTACATGCCATGCCCCTTTATCTGTTTTCAGCCCTAGTTGCCCCTAAATTCATCTTAAAATCAGTTTGCAATCTTCAAAGATCCTTTCTTTGGGGGGGGGGGTTGCAAAAAAGGAATGAAAATGGACCCTTGTATCATGGGATAAACTCTTCCTACCCAAGCTGGTTGGAGGCTTAGGGATAATAGACCTTGAGATCCTAAGTTCAACTCTAGGAGATAAAACATGGTGGTGTTGGCTTCATAGAAAGGAAGACTTATGGGGAAAAGTAATGCGAAGGAAGTATTGTCCAAACATAAACAACCAAGACTTAATCCGCTTGGAGGGAAACATTGTAGGTTCTCTAATTTGGAATATAGCCTGGAACAACAAATAAATAATCCAAAAACACTGCTTTTGGGAAGTTTGGAATGGATGCAACACCTTGTTCTGGGATGATTCTTGGAAGTAGTTACCAACATGGCGAGCTTAAGTAGACTTACACCTATTACAATAAAACATGATAAGTCATGAAAAGAAATGGCTGGAACATTATTGGCCCCCCTTGAATACTGGTAGCCAATGGAGATCATGGATACCCAAAGATCAATGGCTTTGCTTGCCACCTAATCTCGATTGGGACAAATTTTGGAGGGGATTATCAGATCGGAAAATAAAGGTTCAGGAAGGGCAGGATGAGATTTGTTGGGGCTACAAACCCGGTGGATGCTTTAATATGAAAGAATCCTATTTTCTAATGACAAGTCAGTTGGAGCAACCTCGACAAGGTATATGGGTAAAAATATGGAAACAAAATTTATGGAAAAAAATCTTTCTTTACCTCTAGTTGTTAGCAAGAGGTAAAATCTTAACTTGGGATAACTTATCCAATGAGGGTTCCAAGGGCATGATTTATATCCATTATGCTGCAATGAAGGGGAATCAATTGAACACTTCCCCAATTACTACCCATTTCCAACCATTATATGGGATCAAGGCATCCACCACCTTCAGGACATCGGGTCGTAAGAGGGCAAGTTTAATTGAGACAATTGAAAATTGGAGGTCCCCAGTCTTTTCTAAACCAATATTGAACAGAGCATGACAACTCTTCCTAGGTTTTCTTTTATGGGAAGTATGGAAGGAAATAAATTGTCACATTTTCATAAATGAACACATGGATGTAGGAAAGATTTGGGAAAGGATCAAGCAAAGCTTATGAGAAACAATTCTGACCTCCTAATGGACTAAACATGATTGGCAATGTACAAAACATGAAGTAGTCATACTTAAAATCCTAGACCTAAGCCACGACAACACTCTTCAATTACTATGAAGGAAAGATCCTCAGGCCTCTCCTCTAGACAAATGGTAGCCCTCGCCAGTGGGCTTCATCAAAATAAACTTTGATGGTGCCTCTTAGGGAAAATCAGGGCTAGTAGGTATTGGAGGCATTCTTTGAAAGGATCAGGGTGAAATTGTTTGGATTTATGCAAACAACATGGGCATAGACAGTAACAATGCTGCAAAATTTCAATCCTTGGAGATGGGCCTTCTCATAGCAATAAGAGAAGGCTATAACAAACTAGTGGCAGAAGGAGATTCTCAGGTTTTTATTCGTATGATTAAATGAATGCAATAGGGCTTTGCAATTAGCAAAATCTCCATCATTTGGCGCCTGGAATGTATTCAATACCATCTTCCCTAGATCGAGGTCATCATCCCTTCCCATGTCAGGAGATCAACAAACAAAGTTGTTGATCAACTCGCTAATGATGGAATCACTCAAAGACAACAATTGTTGGACAAGTGTCGAGATCCTTTAAATGAAGGAGCCCTCAACAAGGACTTCTTGGAGCTCACAAAAATTAACTATACTGCCCTGGATGAGGTTATAGGGAGGTAAACAATGCATTTGGAAGCCATACAAGACCCTTATGAGCCTTTCTTGAATGTTTTATTTAATAATTTTTTTTTTCTATAGAGGCAGCAAGGCTCTACCCTATCTTCAGTCAAAGAGTCAAGGCATAGGACAATGATCTCTCAATTTCAGATATTTTGAGTGAATTTCATGGTTTTTCTCTATATGTACTTCATGGTCTTACTCCCCATATCAAATAATTTATATTAATCAATTACTCTTCTGTCGTTGGTCTGGTTTCCCTAGTGGCATGCCAACAACATAAAATATGTAATTTTTTTCTCTGTTAATATGAAATTCTTCGGCTAGCTTAAAAAAAAAAACATTGAATGACATGGGGGTGGGCTTTGATCCACTTATGTGTGTGTGGGTCTCTTTTATTTAGGATGCGAGGGTGGTATTTGATCCACTTATGTGTGTGTGGGTCTCTAATATTGAGGATATGCGGGTAGGATTTGATCCACTTTTCTTTTTATTAGATTTTATAGCTCAGGAGGTACTCCTCATGTTTTGTCTTGTATGTGGAAGTGACCTTGCATTTGCACTACTAGGCACTTGACTTTGTAATAGGTGTTTTATAAAGTTGTAATAAAGTGACTCTTTTATTAAAGTGACATTTTGTAAAGTGACCTAATATTTTATTAAAAGACTTTATGTCATAAAGTGGAAAATAACTTTAGTAAATGTAAGTGATTTATTTTGGAGGGAATGAATCATGTCCATTGATCTTGTAAAGGATAGATTATATCTTGGCCATTGGATTTAGGGATGGGGAAGGTGAAAAGTCAGTTTTAGTTATAAGAGTAAGCCTAGGGTAGTGTGCAAGACAAGTCAAGCGAGATTTGATAGAGAGTTGGAAAGAAAGTGTATGCAACAGATTTGGCACGAATTCCAAGAGAATTTGGGCACAAATCCCAAGAAAAATTTATGTGAGAAGTTTTTAAAGGTTGCAGTTGTGTGGGAGGCCATATTGTATGGATCTCTACAAACCGTACAACAAGAAAAGAGGGGAAAAAAATTTAGGCTGTTAGTGGCATGTTTTTTGAGGTTTTTCTTGCAGCAGAAAGGTCGTATAGATGTGACCGTACATCATCAAGTTGGCACATAATTCAAGGTGTTGTTTCTTAGCTGGGCTGTACAGGATGTATGGACTATGGCACAATTTTTTAGGCATATTTTTTGGGATTGTTGTGGGTGTCTGGAAGTGTGTTTATCTTGCTTCCAAATGCATTCCTCCCAAAACTTTTGTACTTCATGAAGCTAATAGTAAATCTCTCTCGGTGGGTTTCCCCATTCTGGGGTTTTCCCTGGTTGGTTTCCAACATTATGGGTGTGCACATGTGTTTTGTGACTGTTGTTCATTGTTATTTTCCACTACTATATGCTTAGTAATGTGTATTTTTTCTTATGATATAGATAAATGTGGGTTATTACATATCAGAGTTCATTTAAGATAGAAATTTGTGTTTACTAAGTGTTTGACAAAAGTCCTACGTGAGTTAGTGTGCCTTTATTTCTGATTTTCTACATGGTATCAAAGTAAATGCTCTGAGTTACAATGAATAATACTATTTTTGGTAGGGATTTGAAGGGGGAAACTTGGTTGTTTGTTTTCTATTGAATAGTTGAGAGGAAAATGGTTGCTTTCATCAAATATGAGGACCGGTTGGAAGGGATTTCCAACTACTTGCAATGGAAAGTCAAAATGTCACCTATTCTCAGGGAGAACAAACTTTGGATCTTTGTCATCTCTATAGTAGTTGTTCCCACAAAAAATCATATTTATTTGGATGTACATGAGGGAAAGGAAGCCAAATATTAGAGGCTTATTCTGGATGGAGTGAAAGACTCACTTATCCCACACATAATTGAGAAGAAGACAACTTATGAGATGTGGGAGACACTGAAAAACTTGTATGAGACAAAGAATGAGAACTAGAAGATGGCCTTAAAGGAAAAGATGCGTGATACTAATATGGATAAGGGTGAGAGTGTGGCATCCTATATTACCTGGGTAGCAAAGGTGAAATATGAGTTAGCTGCAGTAGGGGAGGTCATTTCAAATTCAGAGTTGGTGAGGATAGCCTTGAAAGGCTTCACCAAGGAATGGGAAGTATTCGTGAAGTGTGTGGTGGGTCATGAACATATTCCAGATTGGAGCAAACTCTGGGATGATTTCACGTAGGAGGAGACCCGGGAGGGATCTCAAAGCAGTGGATATAAGGGAGATGGAGTTGATGAAGAAAATGTTGCTATTGCGACAAAGAGACAAAGTAAGAAGCAGGGGAGTTCTAGGAAAGACTTGAGCAAAGTCAGATGTTTCGTCTACAACCAGTACAGTCACCTTGAAGCTTAGTTTCCAGAGAGGAAGAAGAAGAGGAAGGAGAAGGAGGGGCCAATTGTAGTGACTATAGCAATAGTAGAGGACGTTTCAAACAAGTTTTAGAAGGAATTATCATTGGTCACTCTCCTGTCAAGTGTCAAGAGTATTAGATTT
>JZKD02S2001414.1:7072-18615 GCA_000966675.3 Picea glauca | reverse complement strand
ATCATGGCTTCCAAGAGGATAACGCTCTGGAAGAACACCATGTCAAGGGACAAAACTCGGTCATGGCTTCCAAGAGATCTTCATTGGATGGAAGAAGAATTCTCTTGAAGGAACATAGGTCGAGGGCCGTGACAAGGGGTAAGGAGATCAGGCTCTAATAGCCCTACTGAAGAGATCACCATGTCAACTACCAGATCCAAGTGATCAAAAGTTAAAGTCATGGGAGACAACGCCACATAATTGATCTGTGGCAGGAGTGATACCGACTGCATATAAGACCCATTTAGGGAGGTCATTGGGTTGATGGTCAAGTTAGGGCCAACAAATGAAAGTTGATCAATAGTCACCATTCTTCCATCGTGAGGGAAAGATATCACACAAAAGAGAGTGGACACAATAGCTTTCATGGCATAGACATAATCTTTCCCAAGGAGTAAATCTAAATCCAAGGGGTCTTGGACTACCATAACATCAATAAAGACAATTTTCCCTCCCAAAGTTACAGGAAACTGAGGAAGGATCCAAAAAGGGTGACCGGTTCTTCTATTAAAAGCGAACAGAGTCTGGGTAACTGACACAATTTGAGGATAACCCAAAGCTTGCCAAGAAATTGAGGACAAAATACTAATGGATGAGCCTTCATCTATCGGTGTCTGAGGAACAACCCGACCACAAACCTGTACTGTAATCTTGAAAGTAATGTGAGAGGGAAGATGAGGTCCAGTTAGCGCACCCCAATAAAAAAGGATGGCCTTATTTATTGGAGGGGGTTTCATGGGAGAAAGAGAAATTCCCCCCAGCATGGTAGATTCTGTATCAATGAGAAAAATGTGGGCAGAATCGGGTTTACTCTCTAGAGGGAGAGTAAGGTCGATCGATGATGGGATCAGATCAACCACGTTGGCACTCTTCAAAGGAAGAGTGGGATTGACCGATGAAGTAACCAGAACAACCACTTTGGCACTCTTTGGATGAGGGGTGGGATTGACCGAGGAAGGAACTGGATCGGTCACTTTGGCACTCCTCAAAGGAGGAGTGGGATCGACGAACGATAGAACCAAATTGACCACTTTGGCACTCTTAAGAGGAGGAGTGGGATTGACCGATGAAGTAATTGGAGAAACCACTTCGACATTCCTCAATGGAGGAGTGGTATCGACCGATGGTGAAACTAGATCGGCCACTTTGGTTTCACTCTTTTGATGAAGAGTGGGGCTGATCGATGAAGGGACTGGATCAGGCACTTGGGTTAGTGGTTCAATCAAGGGTGAAACTAGATTGACCACCTGATCAACCGAACTGACCGGGGATGGAATTGGATTGACCATTCCATCAAATAACGATGGGTTGGGGGAAATCTTATGATAACCAGTTGGAAGTTGAATTTTTTCCAAAAGTGAAGAAGCCTCGTCCATACGAGGGCAAAGGTGAGAGTAATGATCACCTTCACATAACATACAAGGAAATTTGATAGTTGTCTTCTTCTTACCAACATTAACATCACTAGTTGATGGGACATCACCATAATGTATAGCAGAGGCCGATGATGTGGAGGACCACATTTCTAATACCTTGGGAAGATCAGAGCAATCCCTTAGAAAGTGGTCACCCTTACAAATATTGCAAGGGAATTTGGGTTTCAGATTCTTCATTTTAATCTTGTTGACCTCATCAACACTCCTAGTACTATTAATAGTAGCTGGTTTCTTAGATCCAACATCTGATGTAGTTGGAGGCTTGGTCCTTTTCGAGTTCTTATTCTTATTCTCTTTCTGTTTCTTCTTCTTCTGATCAGCCTGGCTACTTGCTCTAGAGTTTTCACTAGGCAAAGAAGGATAAAAGGAAGGAGAATTAATGGGTGAAGAAGGTGAAAAGTCGACATGAGGTTGACGTGCGGGTGGTGTACTAACATCTGAAGTATTAGGTGTAGCTGAAGCACTGGGAGGATTTGAGATCACTAGAGTGGGGAATAACCAAACCGGTAATCTGATTGTGTGTCTCAGAATACTCAGTGTGGCAATGTATGAAGGACCAAAGTTTCCAAAAGAAGGAAAGGTGAAAGGTTCCCTGGGACAAGGGGTTCCTCCATTGGTACTATCAGGAGTTGATGCCATTAACACTGACTCAACCTAAAGTCCACTAAGTAAAACAAACAACACACACTATGAATCTAAAAGAAAACAATCAAACAAAACTAGTTGGTGATGAAATCCAACATCGTGAGATCAATATAGGAAGGGGTGGGGATAGAGTGGGTGGATCCATTACATTGGTGACCTGCTTAATGGACTTACGTCTTGGTGCAAGTTTCCATGCAGTAAATGTGGATTTACCCTCCAAGGAGCCTGAGTGAGTTTGACCAACGTCTGTTTCGGGTACAGTGAGACTTCCCTTCACCATCACCTCATGTAAGACCCTAAAGATTATGGATACTAAGGTCACCAACTCACAGTCAGCCCCTAGGTGGGTACAGTCGATAGTCCAGTCCAAACGTATGGGAAAGATAACAAGTCTGAAATCCTTTGAGAGAACCGAGGACAAAATGGACTAGTAGAACTCTAGAGGACCTCAAATGGATTCGAAATTCATGAAGCACTGAGACCAAATGAAGACAGTTGAACCTTAAGAAAAACCCCCAATATATGATCTGACTACTACGAACGGTTGAACCATGGAGGGATAATATCCGTAACTCTCCTGAACATGACCTCATGCGTAACCCCTGTGTGAGAGGGGGATCCCAGAAAGCCTATATGACAATTGAATTTTCTCTCCCTATGGAAATATGCTAATGTTTGTTTGACAGCTTTGGAAAGTTATCCTTTCAGCCTATTCCAAAGCCCTACACCTTAAGATAATGTAGGTTTTCTAACAGAAAATGTAAAAATGTCTGATGAATTTTAGTTAAGCGCTTGATTTTAAGGATGTTGTTTACTCAGAGGTGTATGAGAGTGAAAACTGATGATATTATGACTCAATTCCCAAAACATGCATAAGAAATGATAAGCAGTCTTTTCTTTYAGTGRATGTCTATTTAAGGCAAGGAGAAGAATTTTCCTTTCACTTTCAAACACTAATATGCAATGACCTCATGCAATAGTCCTCAATAAAAAATCTGATACAATGCTAAAATGTTTATATCTGACTGATAATCAGTTTGATGTAAAGCTTCCTATGTTAATCAAACTTCAAGATCTGTGAGATTTAAGCAACCCGTAAGAAAACTTCACATAAACAAAAACACACCCTTGTCATGATCAAATGAGTTTGAGGAGGGTAACACATGCTCGATATAACTCACCTTTGGTAAGTCCCTCTTCCTTTATTTAACGAACTGGAAGAAGTAAGGGTTCGGTTCCGTATGGGCCCTTCATGAAGGGTGGGACTGACCGAGGAAGGGACTGGATCAGTCACTTTGGCACTCCTCAAAGGAGGAGTGGGATCAACTGATGGTAGAACCAAATCGACCACTTTGACACTCTTCATAGGAGGAGTGGG
Source organism: Picea glauca (assembly GCA_000966675.3). NCBI lineage: Eukaryota > Viridiplantae > Streptophyta > Pinopsida > Pinales > Pinaceae > Picea > Picea glauca. The sequence continues at coordinate 15,117 of JZKD02S2001414.1, read as the reverse complement.
ATTGACCAATGAAGTAACCGGAGCAACCACTTTGGCACTCAATGGAGGAGTGGGATCGATCGATGGCGGAAATAGATCAACCACTTTGGTTTCACTCTTTTGATGAAGAGTGGGGTTGATCGATGACAGGACTGGATCAGAAACAAGAAAAAAGAAAACCAAATCCAGACAGGAGGAAATGCTTGGAGAAAAGACCTCAAAGATCAAAATGAAATAGTGAAAAGATCTTTGAATTTCCTTACAACAACTTTTAGTCAATCAGATAAGTGAGAAAGAAGTAGATCGAATCTAAATCTTAGGGAAGAAGATTGACTCAAAGCAAGGAAAATAGATGTCAAAAATCCAAAACAAACATCATTAATCCTTAGAAATCAAATAATTGGAGGCTAAACAAGGACACACTAAGATAGCATAAACCCTGAGGAGTTGAATCAGCAAAAGGAAGACTGAGAAAAACTACTCCCAAGAATATTTTTGCAGAAAAAGGGGAAACGCTCTAGTGTCAAGGGTACCAGAGCATTGCAACGCTCTGTGGGAGCCTGTAAGGGAGTGCCAACACCCTGGTGGTGAAGGCAGGGGAGCGTTGGCCTCTTAGAACTCAAAATTTTGCCCAGAAATAAAAAAAACTCAAGAAAAATGCAAAAATTCAGTGTGTAAGATGAATCCAAGAGCCAACAACACATCTAAGGATCAGAGACACAGTATAGATGAGATCTAAAAGTGATCAAAGGCCAAAACAAAACCTAGGAAAGGAATAAAAAATCAAAGTCCCTCCCCAGTGGAGTCACCAATTTCTGTTACAGAGAAATCCCCCTGCGGACAAGTGGATTCTCTCCTGGATACTAGACCCCTATGACCAAGACAAAAAATTGTTATTGTGGACACTGACTTTCCTTTGCATGAAGTTAAACTATCCAAATAAGAAGAAGGAATAAGAGTAAATACCTTTTTACCGACGTTTATCCTTGCTCGATCTAGGCTGATCTTGATCTTCAAGTTCTTCAGAAGGTCCTGAAATACAATGAGCAACAAAAATGATAATTCCTACTCTACCATGATTAGCTTCATAATGGATCTATGAAAGAAACAAGTTCATGAAACGTACACAAACTTTAAAGGAAACAGAACAAGCATAGATTTATATTAATGAAAAGAAAGTGAGATGCTTACAACCATGGATGTAGGTGGAACAACTTCACCAAGCTCTCTTTGTCCATACCCTTGCTCAAATAATCCACACACAGAATGCCAATGCTTCAATGATATCTCCCTTATGAGATCATAAATTTGATACTTCACAATGTCTCCATCTCAATACTACTTATGAGATCATAAGTTTTGTATCTCTCAATCTCTATCTGCATTTCACCATGAGGAGGCCTCCTTATATAAGCTTGGAGAGACCCAACCACCTTAGAGATTCTTGGGACAGGTTGATGATCTTTCTCCATCATTTGTGGATCCTCCCTAAGATCGAGCCTTGACTTCAGATCCAAATCCAACCAACTCGAGATATGAAGGGATTCTTCCCTGATTTCTCTCAACAATCCAAAGATTCACTCAAAAAAGGCCAGCGCTCACCCAGAATGGGGAACCAAGCATTGGAACGCTCCCCCAAAAGAGGTCACAGAGCGTTGGCACTCCCTGATAGTGTATATGGGAGCATTTCCTTCCAAAATTGATTTTTTAGTGGTTTTCTCAGTGGAAAAACACTTGTACTCTTTGTTAAATGACTTCTCTTCCTTAAACTAGTCTTTGAAGGTGTCTTAAGTGTCCCTGTGATCTCATTAGAGACACGGCATAGGTGATATGGTAGTATGATGTTTGCAACACTTGTGACACTTGTGGTCAAGATGTGACACTTACGACACTTGTAATGACGACACTTGCGACACTATTGAAGTGAGTAATTTTGATGTGTAACACCTACAAACAAAAAAACTTATCCCTTTTCATATGTTTTCATATGTATTATTGTGTGAGCATTATTGATATTATTATTGTCAATACCTTTTAGTTTCCTTGTCTTGTGGATTACTTGAGATCCTTTCTCCAATTATCTCTATTCTTTTGGTTTGTTTCTACTTTTTAGGATCTAGGGAGTATTTCTCTCATAGATTGTTGAGGTAGTTTTCCTCTTGTAAATCTATTTAAGCTTCTCATTTTCTCAATAAAAATTAGTTTGGGTTTGTATAACTTTGTTCTTATTGCATCAACTCTCTCACTCTATTGGCTTATGTCATGTGTCACAAGCATGGTCATGCTAATCAAATACATGAATGAGCAAATTGAGAAGTTAAAGTGCTTGGATTAAGATATCAATTGCATGGTTCATGGTTGACTTTGATTTGTTAGTGGTATAACATTGATTTTCTTGGGTTTTGGATCCTTGTTTTTCTTTTAGCCTCAGGTGTGATGTTTTGTGGTTTAATTTCACGTGAAAGATGTTATTACGCATTAAATGTTTTAGAATTTGAACATTTAAGAGATTTCATCCATCCCCATGCATTGGTGAAAGGCATTAGTTGATAATTCAGGTTGAATACTTCTTGGGAATTGATAGCTTTTTAGTCCTCATGTAGCATGGAATTTCGTTTAACAATCGAAACTGTGGTTGTTGTTTACAATCCAATAATTGGTGAGTTGTCTACAACTATCCATGGAAAGGAAGGTGACAGTTTTGTGTTGTGATGATATGTCTAATCTACAAGAAATTGAGCTTTCTCATCCTTAACTGGTTTCAATGATACAATAAAGGTTGAAGATGCATATGAAGACACCAAGTATGTGCATAATTGCAGAGAAAAAAGAAGGAATTATGGTCATATATGTTCACTGTCCCTTGCTAATGTTTTGTATCCCTGGATGAAAATATTTTGCACTGTAAAAATCATTCCATACTTTAATTTTGTAAGGTATGTGGTAGTTGACAGAAAAAGTATAGCTACAAGTTTTTATCTCCTCTAGTTGTTTTTTGGTGAAATATTGTTGTGCTATAAGTCCTCATTGGCATGTGCATTAAATGTAAGATTGAATTGGATACATTCTGTATCCAAGATAATTTCTTAGATAATTGGCGAGCACCGTGGTTGGGTACCTATATGTCTCGATAGATGGAAATATGTTCATAGGATGGTTAGTTTTCCAGTATTTACAATTAGGTTGATGTTAGGACCTGAACAGGTTCCCAGTCACTCTGTGTGGTATTAGTGTTCGACCCAAAGGTACGGTTGGTTCCTAACTGTGTATATTGTTTCAGATCAAATTATTACAAGTCAAGGGAGGAGCATCAACATTTGATTATGATAATACACTTTTTTTTTTATATATTCAAATATTTCCATATTTGGCATCATCCACCAACATTTTGGGATTCTTTGTAACACTACCTTGAGTGGTGATTTTTCCCATTTCATTATGTCTCCTCACAAGCATTCTTTGGTATTCGTAACTATATGAATTTACATCTCTGATTTTTTTAGTTACTTAGGGACTTAATGTCTCCACGCTAGATTTTTTTTGGAGTATCTACTTTGACAACTTTGTCATTTGGACCACACCACTTTGCATGGTGTTGCAACTTGTTTATTGCGATAATTTCAATTGGTTTTTAGTATTCCTCTATTCCTATACGTATTTGGTTTCCATTATGTTGATCTATATTATAGACACAAAGTTTGGTTTCCAACTACATCATCCATCACTTATCAAGGTCAGCCTCTCCATTATGCTCATTTTGCATTGATGATATGACGATAACAACATTTTGTCTCTCCCCTAATAACATTAGAGGCCAATGCTTCTTTTGTTGGGGAGGAGTGATAGGGATTCTAGTCCGTAATATTTTCATATGTATTATTGTTTGACCATTATTGAGATTTATTGTTGAGACCTTTCAATTTCCTTGTCTTATGGAGTAGTTGAGAGCCTTTCTCCAACTATCTCTATTCCTATGGTTTGGTTCTAGTTTTTAAGACCTAGGGAGTTGTTATCTCGTAGGTTGTTGAGGCAGTTTTCCTCTTGTAGAGTTATTTAATATTGTCATTTTCTCAATGAAAATTACTCTGGGTTTGTTTAATTTATTTGTGTGTGTCTGAACTCAACTTGTGAGTGGGATTTCCCACTTCATTGGTAAATCCCACATCACCCACCCACATCATTAGCTAAGTTATTGGATTCTTAACATTTGAACCAACAAAATAAGTCCTTGTCCATACCATCCACATACTTTGCCAACTTGTTCAATCCTTGACCTTCAAACCAAAAAACTCAATCATTTTCTAGTGCATCAACATACCTGGCCAACTTCCTCTTCTTATCCCTTTTGGAACTAGACTTGACACATTTTCCAATTTAGATCACACCTCCCTATTTTGGAGGCTTTTGGGTTCCACAAAAGATCAATTATGAATAATATGGAAACATATAACCTTCCAACATTTTCTCTATGTCCTCTTCCACAACTTGTTTGAAGGTACTCTTATATTGTTTTTTTTTAATTAGTTTCTTACCAAAAGATATTGTTGGAAAGAATTTTGATTCTTCCCTTTATGTGCCTCAATGAAGTAGGTCACACCACCATTAACCAAGAAATATTTGTCTTCTCTTCCATAAAAGAGAGCATCTTTATTCCATATAAAAGGAATTCCAAGCATCACATCACATTCCACCTCATCAAAAAAATCAATGCTTATGTCAAACTTAACCTTACATAGCCTTGTGATCCTCACAGCGAAATTATTTTACAACCATTTCAATGAACATAGTTATAGATGTTCTTGTGTTTCCACACCAAGTTCATCATCTAAGTTGGAAAATCATATTGCATGGAGAACCACTATAAAAAATCATACTTATCATCCTATTCTTCACTTGAACCTCAACTTTAGAAAGCACAATCATTTCTCCACTTGCTCTTGGCTATTGCAATGTTGCAATGCAACCGAGGTTCTCGTTCACATCTTAGTTGTTTTTTTATCTATTTAACTTCCATCTTGGCCACTATCACGGATCTCTTCTTGGACTTGTACCATTTCATACATAGTTCTAAATGAAGCTTCCAACACTTCTCATCTACGTGCCCATATACATTACAATGTTTATAGTGCTTGTTAAGATCTTTTCACTTCTTGATTGTGATTGCAACTTGCTTGCCTTTGTTTTTGGATACCTCTTTTTTATTCTTTTGTTGTTCCTTTTTCACGTATAACTACGTATATAGAGCTTTCTTACTTGCTTCATCCATGCCACTAAAAATAAAAAAAAAAGTACATTTTGGGCATCAAAGGAAAAACAAGTAAGTGACTTTGATATAATTGACTCCCAACTAGAGATTTATTCATCTCCGCAATATATTAAAAGTATATATACCATTATGATTCATGACAAATACACAAGCCTCAACAAATGACATTTATTAATTTATGTCTAGGTCTCATGTCTCCATGTGTTGAAATAACATGAGAAAGTGTCAAAGGTGTTGGATTTGAAATTTGTATATAATGTGTAATATACATGAGAATTTAATTAGGCATGTGTTTTTAAGGGTTCAATATATATTATTCAATATTAAATAAAATGATGAATTTACAATGTGGGCACCAGATGTTGAACTGTTGGACCACCATGAATTACTTTGTTTGGAACTAATTCCAGGCCAACTGGTACTATCTTAAGTTAAAATTGTCCTCTACTACTCAATGAAAAATTGTCAATGTTGTTTAAAAAAATAAGTTTTCTTTTTCTTTTTCTTCAATATGATGCAAATGAAAGGTCTAACCTCATTTACCATGCTAAAACCAAGTTGTGACAAAGAAGAAAAATGTGACGAGGACAACAATATTTCCACACTATAACAAAACATAAAATAAATAAATACATGATATTAATTATGTAATTTAATGAAATTAATAATTAATAAACTAGAGACGTTGATGAAGCATGGTGGAATATACCTTGAATCGACTAGAATAAATAGAGTTTTTTCTTACACAAGAGGACCTAGGTTGCTCTTGGAATCATGATAAGGTTAGATCAAGGTTGGATATGTTTTATCCCTCTTCCCTCCACATAAATATCAAAGGAACAGATCATTCTTGATCATCATATCTAGAAACCTATCATAGAGAGGTGCCTCTTATGTGTGGCAACATCTCCTATGATTGCAACCTAGATATAAAAATTTATAGGGTGGGTCACATCAAAATGAATGGATGCAATGTTCAACAAGTTTCCAATTGTTCCTTGGACAATGATGGAAACATTGTCCAACTTAACTCTCTGACTATGGATAACAAGTTAGAGGTAGATGGAACAATTAAGGAAGTCAAGATTACAACTCAGGAAAAGTCTTCCCAAAATTTTGTGCAAGTAACCACTCCAAACAAAAGAAAGAATCAATAGAGTTAGAAGACTTGGACTTCCTAGAAATTAGGGTAAGAGAAACTTCCTCTTGACATGAAAGCCCCAGTCTATTAACCCAGGATACTAGATCCGATAGAATAAGTGGATTGGTGGGTAGTAGTAGTGATTTGGGGGAAGAGGTAGGGGAAAGAGGTGTAGTGAAATCATTGTAATCAAACCATAACAAGGATTCTACGATTAAAAAGGAAGAAAAAATGTGTTAATATAAAAGAGGAAAGACCCAATTGTTTTTTGGGAGAATCCATAGTTATGGATCAAGTGACGGAGATGGAGAGAGAAACATTGACGAGGAAGTTCTTTTCCAAACTAAGCTACAACAAATATGTGGGTTAGAGAGTCAAGGAGGTTTGGACACTAGTGCCAGGATACACTCCTCTCTGTTAGGTAACAAACACCCAAATGGTATAAAAATAGAAAGAGAAGTAAGTCCATGGCTTAAGAATTGGATAGAATGAATGATAAGCTTGATGAGGCAACCTCCTTTTACAATATAACAAATATAAAAGATGAGATACCTTCTAAAACTAGGTCTCCTTGGTATATATAAGATACAAATTATACAATTACAATTAAGGGGTTTAATCGATCGATAAGAACAACACTAATATAACAATATAAATGTAATAACTCATATATAGGGCTTAACAAGGGTCTAACTGACCAATAAGGAAAAAACTATTTAAAAATATAAAAGTAATAACTTAATTTCTAGGGATTGACATGCCCCTCCCCTTCATACAAGTGTTTCTCTCAACACTTGATTAGTTGTGGATATTTATACATGAATAATTCATCTTCCCATATTGCCTCTTCTACTATTAGGTTCTTCCACTTGATGAGGTACTCAGTAATTGCTCGATTTTTCATTTGCTTGATCCTTGATTCAAGGATTGTTTATGGTTCTAGTATGATTTTCCATTCTTCATTAATTTATGGTAAAATAGTTTGAATTGAGATATTGTCACGGATTAATTTCTTTAAGAAAGAAACATGGAAGACTGGATGTACATGTGAAGATGGAGGAAACTTCAATTTGTAAGCCATACTTCCAATCCTATGCAACACCTTATAGGGACTTGTTAGCGATTTTTCTGGTTAAGAGGGCTGGAGTGCGAAAGAAAGGGTTTAAAACCCACTTGTCCTAAGTTTATGCGCAAATGCGTCCAAGATAAACAAGAATCAGTTCTGGACGGTCCAGATCCGCGCGCTCGGATCAACGGTGCGCGTTGGATTCCGGACCCCCCTTGTCTTTCTACCTTTAAGTGGGGGGGGGGGTCCGGAATCGTGGGCGCAACTCTCCGATGGTTCAGATTAGCGCGCCCGGATCAACGGCGATGAAGACCATTCCCGACCCCCCCCACATTTCTACCTTTAAGCAGAGGGGGGGCTCCGAAATTCCATATGCAGCTTTCCGACGACCACGATCGAGGCACCCAGATCAACAGCGCCCGTGTAGCCCCGCCCTTCTCAGCTGCCCGGTGCTTAACCAGTGTGGGCCCTCCTTCCGTCATTTCATCTTCCCTTCCGCCTTTCCCCTGCTGCCGTGTGTCATCCATTCACCTCCTCCTCTCTGGTCCACGTGGTCTTACCTTCTTCTCACCACCCACTCGTCCCTTGCCACG
>JZKD02S2001392.1:47690-59801 GCA_000966675.3 Picea glauca | reverse complement strand
AATGATGATTTTTTCTTTTGGTGGCAGTGGCAAGTCATTGCTCAGGACAACTATCCCTATGTAGGAATCGATTTTAGAGGAGATCCTGATATGCCACTTCCACCAGGGGCCGCCTATGGTGATATAGGTAACAAGTTTTTAAATATTTCATTTTTTGTATTTTTGTATTTAAGGAACAAAAATATTATTATTTTTTTTGGATGGTGTTTAAATATTAACTAGACACTTGTGTAATCGCAAACGTGGGTCCACGACGACCAGAGGGATTTCTTCGACATAGATGGAGGAACCGATGAGATGAGGCAAGGGGAGGAGAAGTGGAGAGGGTCCTACAAAACATGCAGGGAAACCTGTCTCGTTTGACTAGAGGATTTCTATGGTTCAGGTAGAGAGTCTACCTGAAGCCATGAAGCGACAGGTGGTTGGTGTACCTAGAGCATGGGTATGACTCTTCTAGTGTCTCGTAAATGTCGTGGTTTTCTACTATGACACACATCCGGTGCCATAGGCGTAGATGTCATGGGATATGTATATTGAATGTATATGTGTATTGAGGGTTTTATCCCTAATTTTGTAATATAAACACCATATTTTGAAATATATATAAAGGAATCTTTGACTTTACTTATATCTTACAATGTGTACATTGATTTAATGGTTTTATTTTCTTTATTAAAGTGACAAATGCCAATCTAAAATGTAATTAGCGTAGGCATCATATACATGATTAGAACTCCTAGGAATGTGATAATATGTAATAAAATCAAATTCTCGTTCTAAAAGACATACCCTCAGGAATCAATAGAGTAAAGTAGGATCACACACGCGGTAATGGCCATTCAACTGACATATTACTAACTGGGAATCTAGGTGAACTTCTAAAGAGAGAATACCATGTGAAATAGAATTGCACAAAATTTCTATGATGACGCTATATTCGGCCACATTATTCATGGATGGCCCTAGGCATACGCCACCTGAAGACACTAGCAGACCCTCGGGTGAGTAAACCACCCAAGCGGTGGAAGCCAAGTTCTGTGTATGATGACTGGCTCCGTCTGCGAATCCTAGGTAGACTGAAGACTCCATTGACATCTACCAACAAAAGGGAAAACTCGATAAGCAAGACAAAGACAAAAGAAAAGGGAAAAAGAGATGTATATACACTAAATTTACATTAGTATACAAAGAGTTCCACTCAATCCTAGGGTTCAAGCATAGTACCTTTTCAAGTAGAGCCCATTTATAGGCATGGCCAATTTATTCCCTTCATAATCTTCTAACCCATAGGCTCCTTTTTCTAGAACATGTCATACGATGTAAGTACCATGCCACATGGGTTTAAACTTGCCTGGGCCTAGAGGTTCTTTGTCTTAGTCATACAAGAGGACCAAGTCATCATTAGCATACAACCGGGGATAGACAGACTTGTCATATTGAACCTTGACATGTTTCTTGTTTGCCTCAATAGTCATAAAGGCATCCTGATGTTGCTCGTCAAGACTCTCTAGGTGCATAGGGCGACGCTCTACGTCTGAAGTGTCAGGTAGGAGATTGAATGCCAAATTGAGAGAAGCAATTTTTCATTCAATAGGAAGGATCGACTCCACACCGTGCACTAACTGAAAAGGGGAAAAACTAGTGCCAGTCTTAGCCGAGGTTCGGTATGTCGTAAGAATGGGATATAGCATGATGTGCCAATTGGAATTACTCTGACTGACAGGTTTTTGCAAAATGGTCTTGAGAGACTTGTTTATGACCTCTACTTGCCAATTTGCTTGGGGATAATAAGGATATGAATGGCCATGTTCAGTGAAAATCTCACTCGAGATATCGAACCGGGTTATAATTTGGTTAAACACGAAGAAGGCTGCAGTCTTCCCATCATATTTTACAATAGGCATGGCCTCAGCTCACTTACTAAAGTAGTTGAAGGCCACGATAATGTATTCATGCCCCCCAGCCGAAGTTGGGTTGCAATCAACAAATTCTACCCCCCATTTGGTGAAGGGACTAACGGTAATGACTGGGTGAAGAGGGGTTGGATGCAAGCACATTTTTCAAGAGAACACCTAGCAGGGGTGACACTTATTAACTATTTTGATACAATCTCTAAATATAGTAGTCCAAAAATAATCGTCTCGTAGGATTTTTTGGGTTGTCGCAAGCCGTGATAGGTGACCACCATAAGCCCCTTTGTGGCAATCGTTTAGGACTGACTCAACTTCCTCGTGATTTAAGAAATGACACAATATATTATCTATTCCTCGACAATACAAAGTGTCAACGACGATGGTATACTTTTTGGTTTGGTATCTAACACATTTTCGATCATCTCACAAGAGACGTTGAGTCAAATTCAAGGTTTGAAGTATAAAAAAATGTCTCCATACAAGGGGTCGGATGATGAGACAAGGAAAATATGTTCATCTGCAAACAAATCAACATGGATAACATCCTTGTCTAATCATGGAAAATCATATATTAACTCTGTAAAAAATAGCGATTTCTTGGACTTGGCTGAAGAAAAGTCAAGATCGAATTCTTGTAAGATGGCAATCCATTTATTATATTTCCCCCCTATGATACGCTTGGTAAGGACGTATTGAAATGGATTGACATCAACAACAACTGTAGTCTTGGAAAACAATATATAGTGACATAAACATTGGACTGTGTGAACGACAACCAAATCTATCTTTTCAACGTGAGAGTAATTAAGCTCAGGACCGACTAGATTTAAACTAAGATAGTAGATGACGTGCTCATGAAGATCATCATCCTCTTGAACTAGAACCATACCAATCATCTCTGCAGACACAACAATATACAATAAATAATCTCTACTGTAATCAGGGGATTTCAATAGAGGGGCCGATACCAAGGATTTCTTCAAAGTGTCAAAAGAGTCATGGGCTTGCTCATCCTAGATAAAAGGTGTTTCCTTCTTCAAGAAGCACATGAAACCCTTAGTGATATTGGCATAATTCACTATGAAATGACGTAGAAAGTTAGCTTTCCATTGTAAACCTTGAAGTTGTCTAATCATGCGCAGGGGAGGCAGTTGAAGTATTGCCTCAACATTAAGAGGATCTACCATGATCTTGGTCTTGGAAACTAAAAATCCTAAGAGACGGCTAGACTTAACGCAAAATATTCATTTGTGAGGGTTTAACCAGATTCTATAGTAACGACATCTTTCAAAAACTAGTCGAAGGTGTATAACATGATCCACTCTCTTGTGAGAGTGAGCAGAAAGATCATCAAGGTAGGCTTCGACTATATGCTTGAGATTGTGAAAATCAAAATTCATGGCACGTTGGAAGGTTGCTCCAACGTTTTTAAGGCCAAAAGGCATTTTTTGGTATGGAAAAGTACCCCAAGGACATATAAATGCCATCTTGTGTTGGTCCTAAGGTTTGATCTAGATTTAGTTATATTCTGAAAATTCGACCATAAAAGAAAATATCTCACCTCCCACACACTCATCAAGAATATGATCAATGAAAGGCATGGGGAATTTATCTTTAGGACAAGCCTTGTTCAGGTCATGAAAGTCCATACACACATGGATGGTTCCTTTCTTTTTATTCAAAGGAACAAGGTTGGATACCCATTCGGTCAAGGGAACTGGGTAAATGAAGTCAAAGTTAAGTAGCTTCTCTACCTCTACCTTAATAGCAGGGGCCTTCCTGGGGTTTACATCTCTATAAGATGTTTTTGAACATGTTTAGCATCCGAATAAGTCCTAATATCATGTTCGACAATACGGGGGTCGATCCCTGGAATCTCTTCATATGAACAAGTGAATACATCTCAAAATTCTTTGAAGAGTTTGGTATAGATCAGAATTTCTTCTGGCGAACAATCCACACCTATCTTTACATTCTCAATATTTCCAGGGGTATGAGAGATATCAATTGATACAGTAGGATAAATACTCACCATATTTCCTTCAACATAATTTTTGTGTGTATCAAGTGGAACTACGGCGTGACCGAATATCTCACTCAAGGTAGATCAAAAGTCATCTTGCTCGATTCTTTTAAGACTTGGGAGAAAATAAGATCGATGATGCATATCATCCCAAGGTCTCTCGGAACCATTCCTGGATTTGAGGATGGATTCATCCGAAGGAAAAGTCTCATCTAGGAAATCATATGAGCAAGACAACGAGGTGGCCCAAACAGGCCTGAGAGCAGGATCCTCCTCGTTCGTCGACAAGGTAACATGATTGGAATCAGTGTAAGAGTGAAGAAAAAATTGATACACAATCTTTGCTGTCTATAGTGGACTATCCATGCCAGCATGAAAATGACCTTCACTCGACGAAGTCGGAGAAGGTAGGATCCATGCATCACTAAAATAGGAAGTGTAGAAAGGAATGGACCTCCCTGCTAAAGCAGGCCTACTAGACATGGCGTAAACGTGGTGAATCGGTGCCAAGAATTCAAAAGTACCCATGAGGGAAGAATACATTCTGATGCTAATATTCTCAATTGTCGGTTGAGAATTGTTGATCACAGGGATCGATGGTCCAACAGATGTATTAGGACTAGAGTATGAAAAGGATAATTGGTCGATAGTCATGATCTCCCCTTGATGATGAAAACAAAGTATACGGAAGATGAATGATATGACAACGGCCATATCATAGTTCCAATTGCAACCTAGTAACATGTTATAATCAAGAGGTGCATCAACTATCTCTACCTCCACCTCTATCGTCTTCCCACCTAACTGGAACAGAAAGGCAGGGAATATTCCGTGAGGGTGGAAGGAATGACCGTCAAATGCAGTCAACATGTTTGACGACTTGGAAAGGGTCGAGAACTAAGAGATTTCCAAAATACTAGGGACATCACGTAGGTGGAAAAACCTTCATCAACAACTGCTCGTTTGATAATATACTTGGAATAATCCACGTGGATTTGGAAAACCACATGGTAAGGTAAGCGGGGCTTCACATCTGTGATGTCAAACTTGATAACTTTCGAGCCACTAGGCTCTAGATATCCTAAGGCAAAGAGTAAGTAATTCCTCTATGATTTACACATCTAGAGTACCTCCAAAGCCAACATCGCACAAGGGGTTTGGCCCAGATCCTCAATGATAGAGTAGTTCTGGGCGGCTCTAGCATTAGGGTTGTGAGTAGAGTGCTTGAGTACTCCTTTCAGAATATGAGGTGGTGGCTCTGGTTTCTCAATCTGTAGGTTCGTCTCCAGAGGGGAAGGAAGAGCTTCTAGACCGGTACTATATTTTGAAGAGCTATAATCTTGAGAATGGGTGGCTATATCAATTTTTGCGTTGACCATATTGATACAAACACGGTCGCCATCTTGCAATGGTGTGTTTTGACTTCCATCAGGTGCATTTCCGGCATTCAAAGGGCTCAAGGATAAGTGTTGGTTGTGAGGGAATGGATTCGTCAGCACATCAGGCAGTAGATTTAAAAGTCTCACAGCCTCCACGAGTTTGGGGCATAAATGTGAAAGGTGGTCATCGATACAAAGTTTACAAGGAAACTTCACCTTACATTTCTCTTTCTTTCCCTCTCTATCATTATCATTTTGCTTCCCATTATTGTCTTTTTCCTTGGGTTTGTTACCATTTTTCCCACCCTTGTGATTATTTCAACCTTTCCTTTTATTCCCATATGCTTGTTGGTCACCATTTGGGTTTTTTGACAATTGCACGAAATGTACATCCACCGACTAGGTGGGTTTGGAGGATGCAGACGAAGCTGATCCTCTGGCAGACTTCATCACTAAGTATGGGGACTTTACATTGGTAGACCCTACAATTCCATCGACATGAGGTCCAAGTTTTTTCCTAGGATCATAATTTGACCACGGTGCTTCTGGAAGAAGGTGATATAACATCCTAGACTGAGCGTATATTAAATATAACTATTGGGCTCTAAAGATATCTTCTTCCTCATTGGAGACCCCAAAAGTAGCAACATCCTTTGATATAGGAGGGTGCAAAGACTTTAGGAACCATTCTAGGAGAAAGGTCGGGGGTATAGGAGTCTTAATCAATTGCCTTCATCTACNAATGATGATTTTTTCTTTTGGTGGCAGTGGCAAGTCATTGCTCAGGACAACTATCCCTATGTAGGAATCGATTTTAGAGGAGATCCTGATATGCCACTTCCACCAGGGGCCGCCTATGGTGATATAGGTAACAAGTTTTTAAATATTTCATTTTTTGTATTTTTGTATTTAAGGAACAAAAATATTATTATTTTTTTTGGATGGTGTTTAAATATTAACTAGACACTTGTGTAATCGCAAACGTGGGTCCACGACGACCAGAGGGATTTCTTCGACATAGATGGAGGAACCGATGAGATGAGGCAAGGGGAGGAGAAGTGGAGAGGGTCCTACAAAACATGCAGGGAAACCTGTCTCGTTTGACTAGAGGATTTCTATGGTTCAGGTAGAGAGTCTACCTGAAGCCATGAAGCGACAGGTGGTTGGTGTACCTAGAGCATGGGTATGACTCTTCTAGTGTCTCGTAAATGTCGTGGTTTTCTACTATGACACACATCCGGTGCCATAGGCGTAGATGTCATGGGATATGTATATTGAATGTATATGTGTATTGAGGGTTTTATCCCTAATTTTGTAATATAAACACCATATTTTGAAATATATATAAAGGAATCTTTGACTTTACTTATATCTTACAATGTGTACATTGATTTAATGGTTTTATTTTCTTTATTAAAGTGACAAATGCCAATCTAAAATGTAATTAGCGTAGGCATCATATACATGATTAGAACTCCTAGGAATGTGATAATATGTAATAAAATCAAATTCTCGTTCTAAAAGACATACCCTCAGGAATCAATAGAGTAAAGTAGGATCACACACGCGGTAATGGCCATTCAACTGACATATTACTAACTGGGAATCTAGGTGAACTTCTAAAGAGAGAATACCATGTGAAATAGAATTGCACAAAATTTCTATGATGACGCTATATTCGGCCACATTATTCATGGATGGCCCTAGGCATACGCCACCTGAAGACACTAGCAGACCCTCGGGTGAGTAAACCACCCAAGCGGTGGAAGCCAAGTTCTGTGTATGATGACTGGCTCCGTCTGCGAATCCTAGGTAGACTGAAGACTCCATTGACATCTACCAACAAAAGGGAAAACTCGATAAGAAAGACAAAGACAAAAGAAAAGGGAAAAAGAGATGTATATACACTAAATTTACATTAGTATACAAAGAGTTCCACTCAATCCTAGGGCTCAAGCATAGTACCTTTTCAAGTAGAGCCCATTTATAGGCATGGCCAATTTGTTCCCTTCATAATCTTCTAACCCATAGGCTCCTTTTTCTAGAACATGTCATACGATGTAAGTACCATGCCACATGGGTTTAAACTTTCCTGGGCCTAGAGGTTCTTTGGCTTAGTCATACAAGAGGACAAAGTCATCATTAGCATACAACCGGGGATAGACAGACTTGTCATATTGAACCTTGACATGTTTCTTGTTTGCCTCGATAGTCATAAAGGCATCCTGATGTTGCTCGTCAAGACTGTCTAGGTGCATAGGGCGACGCTCTACGTCTGAAGTGTCAGGTAGGAGATCGAATGCCAAATTGAGAGAAGCAATTTTTCATTCAATAGGAAGGATCGACTCCACACTGTGCACTAACTGAAAAGGGGAAAAACTAGTGCCAGTCTTAGCCGAGGTTCGGTATGCCATAAGAATGGGATATAGCATGATGTGCCAATTGGAATTACTCCGACTGACAGGTTTTTGAAAAATGGTCTTGAGAGACTTGTTTATGACCTCTACTTGCCAATTTGCTTGGGGATAATAAGGATATGAATGGCCATGTTCAGTGAAAATCTCACTCGAGATATTGAACCGGGTTATAATTTGGTTAAACACGAAGAAGGCTGCAGTCTTCCCATTGGATTTTACAGTAGGCATGGCCTCGGCTCACTTACTAAAGTAGTTGAAGGCCACGATAATGTATTGATGCCCCCCAGCCGAAGTTGGGTTGCAATCAACAAATTCTACCCCCCATTTGGTGAAGGGACTGACAGTAATGACTGGGTGAAGAGGGGTTGGATGCAAGCACATTTTTCAAGAGAACACCTAGCAGGGGTGACACTTATTAACTATTTTGATACAATCTCTAAATATAGTAGTCCAAAAATAATCGTCTCGTAGGATTTTTTGGGTTGTCGCAAGCCGTGATAGGTGACCACCATAAGCCCCTTTGTGGCAATCGTTTAGGACTGACTCAACTTCCTCGTGATTTAAGAAATGACACAATATATTATCTATTCCTCGACAATACAAAGTGTCAACGACGATGGTATACTTTTTGGTTTGGTATCTAACACATTTTCGATCATCTCACAAGAGACGTTGAGTCAAATTCAAGGTTTGAAGTATAAAAAAATGTCTCCATACAAGGGGTCGGATGATGAGACAAGGAAAATATGTTCATCTGCAAACAAATCAACATGGATAACATCCTTGTCTAATCATGGAAAATCATATATTAACTCTGTAAAAAATAGCGATTTCTTGGACTTGGCTGAAGAAAAGTCAAGATCGAATTCTTGTAAGATGGCAATCCATTTATTATATTTCCCCCCTATGATACGCTTGGTAAGGACGTATTGAAATGGATTGACATCAACAACAACTGTAGTCTTGGAAAACAATATATAGTGACATAAACATTGGACTGTGTGAACGACAACCAAATCTATCTTTTCAACGTGAGAGTAATTAAGCTCAGGACCGACTAGATTTAAACTAAGATAGTAGATGACGTGCTCATGAAGATCATCATCCTCTTGAACTAGAACCATACCAATCATCTCTGCAGACACAACAATATACAATAAATAATCTCTACTGTAATCAGGGGATTTCAATAGAGGGGCCGATACCAAGGATTTCTTCAAAGTGTCAAAAGAGTCATGGGCTTGCTCATCCTAGATAAAAGGTGTTTCCTTCTTCAAGAAGCACATGAAACCCTTAGTGATATTGGCATAATTCACTATGAAATGACGTAGAAAGTTAGCTTTCCATTGTAAACCTTGAAGTTGTCTAATCATGCGCAGGGGAGGCAGTTGAAGTATTGCCTCAACATTAAGAGGATCTACCATGATCTTGGTCTTGGAAACTAAAAATCCTAAGAGACGGCTAGACTTAACGCAAAATATTCATTTGTGAGGGTTTAACCAGATTCTATAGTAACGACATCTTTCAAAAACTAGTCGAAGGTGTATAACATGATCCACTCTCTTGTGAGAGTGAGCAGAAAGATCATCAAGGTAGGCTTCGACTATATGCTTGAGATTGTGAAAATCAAAATTCATGGCACGTTGGAAGGTTGCTCCAACGTTTTTAAGGCCAAAAGGCATTTTTTGGTATGGAAAAGTACCCCAAGGACATATAAATGCCATCTTGTGTTGGTCCTAAGGTTTGATCTAGATTTAGTTATATTCTGAAAATTCGACCATAAAAGAAAATATCTCACCTCCCACACACTCATCAAGAATATGATCAATGAAAGGCATGGGGAATTTATCTTTAGGACAAGCCTTGTTCAGGTCATGAAAGTCCATACACACATGGATGGTTCCTTTCTTTTTATTCAAAGGAACAAGGTTGGATACCCATTCGGTCAAGGGAACTGGGTAAATGAAGTCAAAGTTAAGTAGCTTCTCTACCTCTACCTTAATAGCAGGGGCCTTCCTGGGGTTTACATCTCTATAAGATGTTTTTGAACATGTTTAGCATCCGAATAAGTCCTAATATCATGTTCGACAATACGGGGGTCGATCCCTGGAATCTCTTCATATGAACAAGTGAATACATCTCAAAATTCTTTGAAGAGTTTGGTATAGATCAGAATTTCTTCTGGCGAACAATCCACACCTATCTTTACATTCTCAATATTTCCAGGGGTATGAGAGATATCAATTGATACAGTAGGATAAATACTCACCATATTTCCTTCAACATAATTTTTGTGTGTATCAAGTGGAACTACGGCGTGACCGAATATCTCACTCAAGGTAGATCAAAAGTCATCTTGCTCGATTCTTTTAAGACTTGGGAGAAAATAAGATCGATGATGCATATCATCCCAAGGTCTCTCGGAACCATTCCTGGATTTGAGGATGGATTCATCCGAAGGAAAAGTCTCATCTAGGAAATCATATGAGCAAGACAACGAGGTGGCCCAAACAGGCCTGAGAGCAGGATCCTCCTCGTTCGTCGACAAGGTAACATGATTGGAATCAGTGTAAGAGTGAAGAAAAAATTGATACACAATCTTTGCTGTCTATAGTGGACTATCCATGCCAGCATGAAAATGACCTTCACTCGACGAAGTCGGAGAAGGTAGGATCCATGCATCACTAAAATAGGAAGTGTAGAAAGGAATGGACCTCCCTGCTAAAGCAGGCCTACTAGACATGGCGTAAACGTGGTGAATCGGTGCCAAGAATTCAAAAGTACCCATGAGGGAAGAATACATTCTGATGCTAATATTCTCAATTGTCGGTTGAGAATTGTTGATCACAGGGATCGATGGTCCAACAGATGTATTAGGACTAGAGTATGAAAAGGATAATTGGTCGATAGTCATGATCTCCCCTTGATGATGAAAACAAAGTATACGGAAGATGAATGATATGACAACGGCCATATCATAGTTCCAATTGCAACCTAGTAACATGTTATAATCAAGAGGTGCATCAACTATCTCTACCTCCACCTCTATCGTCTTCCCACCTAACTGGAACAGAAAGGCAGGGAATATTCCGTGAGGGTGGAAGGAATGACCGTCAAATGCAGTCAACATGTTTGACGACTTGGAAAGGGTCGAGAACTAAGAGATTTCCAAAATACTAGGGACATCACGTAGGTGGAAAAACCTTCATCAACAACTGCTCGTTTGATAATATACTTGGAATAATCCACGTGGATTTGGAAAACCACATGGTAAGGTAAGCGGGGCTTCACATCTGTGATGTCAAACTTGATAACTTTCGAGCCACTAGGCTCTAGATATCCTAAGGCAAAGAGTAAGTAATTCCTCTATGATTTACACATCTAGAGTACCTCCAAAGCCAACATCGCACAAGGGGTTTGGCCCAGATCCTCAATGATAGAGTAGTTCTGGGCGGCTCTAGCATTAGGGTTGTGAGTAGAGTGCTTGAGTACTCCTTTCAGAATATGAGGTGGTGGCTCTGGTTTCTCAATCTGTAGGTTCGTCTCCAGAGGGGAAGGAAGAGCTTCTAGACCGGTACTATATTTTGAAGAGCTATAATCTTGAGAATGGGTGGCTATATCAATTTTTGCGTTGACCATATTGATACAAACACGGTCGCCATCTTGCAATGGTGTGTTTTGACTTCCATCAGGTGCATTTCCGGCATTCAAAGGGCTCAAGGATAAGTGTTGGTTGTGAGGGAATGGATTCGTCAGCACATCAGGCAGTAGATTTAAAAGTCTCACAGCCTCCACGAGTTTGGGGCATAAATGTGAAAGGTGGTCATCGATACAAAGTTTACAAGGAAACTTCACCTTACATTTCTCTTTCTTTCCCTCTCTATCATTATCATTTTGCTTCCCATTATTGTCTTTTTCCTTGGGTTTGTTACCATTTTTCCCACCCTTGTGATTATTTCAACCTTTCCTTTTATTCCCATATGCTTGTTGGTCACCATTTGGGTTTTTTGACAATTGCACGAAATGTACATCCACCGACTAGGTGGGTTTGGAGGATGCAGACGAAGCTGATCCTCTGGCAGACTTCATCACTAAGTATGGGGACTTTACATTGGTAGACCCTACAATTCCATCGACATGAGGTCCAAGTTTTTTCCTAGGATCATAATTTGACCACGGTGCTTCTGGAAGAAGGTGATATAACATCCTAGACTGAGCGTATATTAAATATAACTATTGGGCTCTAAAGATATCTTCTTCCTCATTGGAGACCCCAAAAGTAGCAACATCCTTTGATATAGGAGGGTGCAAAGACTTTAGGAACCATTCTAGGAGAAAGGTCGGGGGTATAGGAGTCTTAATCAATTGCCTTCATCTAC
>JZKD02S2001370.1:16182-28242 GCA_000966675.3 Picea glauca | reverse complement strand
ATGGGTCGGTTGGACGCGGGAAAATGGTCAGCATGACAACGGGTATACTATCCAGTTATTAATGGACAACGGGCCACTAGGGATGAAGTGGCAGATGACGGTGGCCAAAGCATACGGAGGAGTGACGTGGAGGCAGGTGATTGGAGGTAAAAGTCGCCAGAGGGGGCTGGTCATGAATGGAAAAGGTAAAGGCCTGATAGCAGGGACTGACAGCAGTTATGGGATGGGACTCAACCCGGGAGCAAGTGGGACAAGTGGACTTAGTGGAGGGTGACATCTTGGAGTGATGGAGGCTGTCAGACGGCATAAGGTGAAAAGACTTCCGGACCAATAGGTCAATGCCAACTGTAAAATGGGCCTGATGCAAAGAATATTCTTTCCGGACCCCCCCCCTTTGATTAAAAGCAGAACACCAAGGGGGGTCCGGAATCCATCGTGATCCATTGATATGCGCACTGGTTTCCTGACCGCAGATCTTAGCTCGCTCTTTAATACCAATTCTGGACCCCCCCCCCCTCCGTTAAAGGTATAACGGGCGGGGGGGTCTAGAATCCAATGTGGGCCGTGAATTCATGTGCTCTGTTCTGGACCGTCCAGATCGGCGTAAACATTATCGCCGATTCCGGACCCCCCCCCCATCCATTAAAGTTAGAGCGCTAGGGGGGGTCCGAAATGCTATGTGAGCCATTGATCTAATCGCCGTGATCTGGACCATTGGAAAGTTAATGAAGCATAGGTCGGGAGCGGAAAAAGTCATGTGTAGGAAAAACTTAGGATTAGTGCTTTCTTATGGGTTTTTTCCAATTTTGTCATAGACACCACCAAGGGGACCTCATTTCAACTATCCTTAGGCAACAGGGACTTGATGTAGCATTTTCTTCAAGTGAATTTTATTTGGGCAAGGCAAGCAAAGCAATGAATCTACATTCTAACCTAATTTCACAAGACAAATAACCCAGATTAAACTATTGGGTTAAGGTATTATTCTTCCTAAGGGCTATCTGACCAGGATTAGACAGTCTGGTCAGATTTATTCACTAATTCTATCCTAGGGGCTATCTGACCAGGATTAGATGGTCTGATCAGATGTATTCACTAACCTATCAACATTGAAAATTTAAAAGAACTTGGTCATGCTTGAAAGGTATGACCAAGTTACTATTATTGCATGGGGCTTTTTGTTTCAATTCTTTTATGCCCTCTTTTCCTTTTCTTTTTATTTTTGCAAAATGAAAATCAATTTCCAATAAGAACACCAGATACAGATAATATCCATAATATCCAAGTCATAAGTTGATTCCCATAATTCATGGGGTGATAACAGTGGCTCCACCTGGGGATGGTACTTGCCCTGTTAAGTGCCAAGAATCCAGTTTCCTGTCACTCCGAGCATATCTGTCTAGTAGCCTTAGTTGGTCTTCTTCTCAGGAAAATGTTGAAAAACAGTGATCAGCAGCTTAGGGCCTTCTCTTCGGGCTTCAACAAACTAACCGATGTTCTTCACTCAGAAAATGCAAGTAAAGACTGAAAATTAAAACGGGTATGTACAATGGAGAGTGAATTCTTCAATTCTCTTACTGAGGTGGGACATAATGTTTCAGCATTATGCCATTCACAGGTGCTCCTGGCAGATCTGACCCATCGACATTGTTTAGCAGAAAGGCATTGTTTCCTCTGAAAGCTTGGATCATGTAGGGCCCCGTCCACAGATGATCAAATTTCCCATGCTTTCCCTTGTCCTCGTTCCTGGCATCCCATCTCAACACCAGGTCTCTCAGCTTGAAATCATCCTCCTTGGTTCGTTTGTCAAAGATCTTCTTAATGTTCTCTTGGATGACCTGTGTTTTGTTGAAAACATCCTCTCTAGCCTGTTGCAAATGAATCATCTGATTGATTCGTCTCTGGGAGTCATTTGGTTCAGCTTGCATCTCTTGAAGTAACTTCATGACAGGGACTCCCAAAGAAGTTGGGAACACAGCCTCGGTACCGTAGACCAGCTGGTATGGTGACATACCAATTGACCTTTTGGTGGTCAGTCAGTCTGCCCATAAAGCAAATACCAGCGTATCATGCCATGATTTTTTATTCTCCTGCAATGTTTTCTTGATGATATTTACCAAAGTCTTGTTTGAGGATTCCGCCAACCCATTCCTTTGAGGGTAGTAAGCTGTGGAATGCCCCAAGCCAATGTGGTAATGGCTGCAGAAGTCAATGAGTTTCTTCGACCGAAAGGCGGTTGCATTGTCAGTAATGATCTTTCTAGGACAACCAAAACGGGATAAAATATTATTTTCAAGAAATTTGATAATAACAGAGTCAATGGCTTGCCTGCTTGGTACAGCCTCGATCCATTTGGTAAAATAATTAGTGGCAGTAAGAATCCACCTGTGTTGGCCTGAAGACGGAGGGTGTATTTCTCCAATGAAATCGAGTCCCCATTGCTGGAACAGAGCCTCAACTGAAATTGGTTTAAGAGGTAGAGGAAGGAGTTTCCTTTTACCCTCAAACAGTTGACACTGGTGACATGTTGTTACTTTCTGATGTACATCTGCAAACAGGGTGGACCAGTAAAATCCATCTCTGAGTATTTTGTTGGCAGTAACCTTCCAGTTCAAATGGCTACCACATTCACCTGCATGAAACTCCTGCAACACTTTATCAGCTTCATCTTTCAGTAAACAATTTAGAAGAATACCTGCAGGATCTTTCCAATACAAATTTCCTTCTAGGATACAGAATTTCAAAGCTTTCAACTTTAAAAATCTAGCTTTAGTTTTAGTTAAACCAGAGGGAGCTTGTAAATTTTGTAAGACAAAGATAAGGTCTGCATACCATGGGGAGTTTAGAAAAACCTCTTTAACGTTTGGAGTTGCCATCTCACCATGTTCATCTGCCACGTCTAGAAAATTAATGTCAAGAGCCTGAAAGTTAGATTCAGCCATCAATTTGGCAAGGCCTTGGCCTTTGATCAGTTTTGTGGGCTTAAGTTCTATGTCGTACTCTAGAATAACTGCAATCCACTTTCCCCTTCTTCCATCAGGGTTGTCTTGTGTCAAGATATCTTTCACTACTGCGTTTGGAACATATGATATGACGTGTGAATGAAGAATATAGACCCTGAAGTCCTTTATAGCCTTTACCAAAGCAAAAGCATGTTTCTCCATGATATTGTAATTTAGTGCAGCATCTCTTAGAGCTTTGCTGAAGAAAGCTATGGGTTGTTCATACCCTTCACTGTTCTTCTGCAGCAATACAGCTGCTATAGTATGTTCAGAGGCGAAAGAAAAAAGATAGAATTCTTTAGTGAAATCGGGACTAATCAAAATTGGGGCTTCTGTGAGTGCTCGTTTGACTTGTTCGAAGGATTGTCTGGACCCAGAGTCCCATTTTATTTTTGCGTCCTTTTTAAGCATGTTAATAATATTTCGGAGGAGCTCGGCTAGATTAGGAATGAATCTTCGAAGAAAGTTGATTTTCCCTATAAAAGACTATAGTTCTTTTAGATTTCTTGGGTGTTCTAACTTTAGTATTGCCTCTATTTTGCTGGGGTCAATTCTGATTCCCTCCTTAGAGATGATGTGTCCCAACAGTTTACCCTCTTCTAACCCAAACAGACACTTCTTGGGATTTAATGAAATCCTGAACCTTCTACACTTTTTGAAAACTCGTCTAAGGTGTCGCAGGTGTTCATCATCAGATTGGGAGAATACAGTCACATCATCCAAATAAACGACGATAAACTTACCTGACTCTTCAACGAAGGCGATATCCATTGCCCTCTGGAAGGTAGCTCCTGCGTTCATCAGACCAAAAGGCATCTTCACATACATGAAAGTGCCCCATGGTGTGGTGAAAGCGGTTTTTTCCTGATCGTCTGGGTGAACTAGGACCTGGTTGTAACCTGAGAAACCATCTAACAGAGAAATTCGACTGGACCCGACCACTCTTTGCAGGAGGTGATCCATTTTAGGCAAGGGGTAATTATCCTTCAAGGATGCTTTGTTCAAATTCCGAAAATCTATGCAGAGTCTGATTTCCCCAGTTTTCTTACGTGTAGGGACTAAGTTAGATACACATTTAGAAAAACGTAGTGGGACTATGATCTTGGCATCATACATTTTCTTAATCTCTTTTTCTATCAAGGGGAGCAACTTGGGATTTATCCTCCTAAGTTTCTGCCTAAATGGTTTTTGGTCTTCCATTATGGGAATCCTGTGTTGTATCATGCTGGTGTCATAGGCTTTCAAATCTTCATAGCTCCAGGCAAAAACATCTGAATATTCTTTGAATAACTCAATGTACTTAAGCTTTTGTTCCGGGGGTAAAGATTTGGACAGTTTAACCATCTTAGGTTTCTCTTCAGTTCCTATATTGCAGTCTTCTACCTCTTGCCCATGGGCTTCTATTTTGGGCTTCTTAGCTACATCGTCATTGTCAAACAGATCTTCTAAAGGGACAAGGCCTCTAGGTAAAATATTGCTTTTCAATTGCAAAATTTCGACATCCATTTCGTCATCTCCTAACTCTCATGAATCTACTGTATCCTCTGTATCTACTGTATTTACAGTATTAACACTATCTATTTCAAATTCAGAATTATTTACATCTTTGTTTTCATTTTCTACATCTATGTTTGTACATTCAAAATCGTTCTTGCATTGCAGAAAATCCTCTATCTGATCGTCATTTCAAAACACTTGCCAGTACCTGATATTATCGGGCACTGTCGGTCTGAATTTTCACTTCAACAGTGTATGGGCGAGTTTGTCGGAAAGGAATCTTGCAGGAAGCTGCTGACGTAGCCAATCCGTCGGCCAGAATATTCTGTCCTCTAGGCATTACCTGCAAGTCCACCTCGTTAAAACACTTCAACACATCAAGAGTAGCATTCCTGTAGGCTCTAAGGCGTGGATGTTTAGCAGCATATTCACCTTTAATTTGTTTAATAATTAATTCAGAATCACCCCTTACCATTATTTGCTTAGCACCAACCTTTTTCAACAGCTTCAGACCTAGCATTAAAGCTTCATACTCAACAACGTTGTTAGTGCAGTGAAAATTTAACTTATAGGAATGATTTTCTGAATACCTTTTTTGATGATTATGCAACCAGACTCCAGATCCTGCTCCTTCTTTACTCACAGCTCCATCAAAATCCATACTCCAGAAATCAGCAGGGAACTCTTCAGTGATTACATTTTTCATTTTTTCTGCCTCATCGTTTTCTGGACCTTCATCTTGACTAGCTACCTCTTCCACCAGCTGAATATATGGCTCTTCAGTATCACCATCATTGTACAAGATGAACGAATCTAAATATGAATGAGCAGAGTAAAGGGGGTAATTGTGAGGTTTCTCTTGACTACTGACCATATACTTCATCATTGTTTCTCTGTATAACCTCCTCTGTTGTCCAAACACTGGGATAGTGGCATAAGACATATCCAGTTGCAAGGTACCTTTCAGCTTAGCTCCCCAAGACCGGGACAACAACATACCATACTTTGGCGGGATGTCCGCAACCACCACGTCCATTACCATGCTTTTTGAAGGGATCTGCACCAGGGTGATGCAGAGGTCCTTAATCAGACCAATACATTTGACTTTGTTGGAGTCAAATGAGTGCAGATCTTTGTAAGGCCTAGTGACCTCTAATCCCAGTTTTTCCATTACTGCTTTAGGCATTAGATTATTAGAGGCACCTGAATCCAACATGGCATTATGCAATATCAAATCATGTACATTCAAACTGATGTAAAAGGGTGCCACATCACCGGTATCATCTCGACCATCTACTTCAGGTCCGAAAAGGAGTTCGGGATGATCGTCAGCAAGGTTCACAGTGTCTGAGTGAGTCACTGATCTAATAGTCAAGGCCTTGGTGCCTATGTCAGGTTCAATGGCTAATGCTTTTAGTACCTGTGAACGATAACTGCCTCTGCATATCAACTCTGTAAGTGGGATAGGAATTTTAATTTTGGCCAATTCTGCCTCCAGGATAAATGGCGTCGGAGTTCTGGTCTGACTCATTGATTCTGGTTGGTCCATCATATTCTTCCGCTCAGAAGTATTAGGTGGGGTAACAGGTGAAACTTCGGGCTGTGATGGTCTTTTTAGTATAGTGATGTTTTTCTTCACTGGAGCGTCGGTTTTACTCTTCTCAGAATACTTTTCAGCAGTAATCTTCTTAGGAGTTTTCTCAGTCTCAGCTACCTTCTGCGTTTCGGCCGTCTTTTTCGAGGAATTTCCTTCTGTCTTCTTACTTCGCAGGTTGTATTGACGGTGTACCTCCAAAATAGCATTTTCAAAGGCCTGTTTTTCTGCATCTTCGACTTCCTCACTTACCTTTGTTTGATTTAGCAGAAAGAGTTCATGCTCTTCTTGAGTAAGGAAAATGGCCTCATTATCATGAATTCCCATGAGGTTAATGTGAGTGTCTTCCAATTCCTTAATTACTTCCCCTCCTTCATCAGCATAGTTTTCTTGCAGGGGAGGTCTGATCGGCTGATCAAGACCTCTCTGATCCCTTTGATCTCTTTGGTCTCTTTGATCTCTTTGCCTAATTTGAGGAGGGTTTCTCCTAAAATTTGGGTTCCGAATCTGAGGCGCAGGTGTGTTGTCTCTCGGAGGATTTCTGTTTGACACACTGATCCTTTCCATCATTAGTTCCACTGCCCTGGTCAAAGAATCTAATCTGGAATCTGTGGCCAACGTGGAAGGTTCTTCTTTGATCGTGACTCTCCTTTCAGTCCTTTGACGTGCCCGTTTCGCCAACAGGTTAGCCTCCACACTAATAGCACTTTTCTGCATGTCTTCAAGGGTGGAAGCATTTCTTTCTCTTAATTGGTAAGACATGTCAGCGTCGAATCCATTAGGGAATTTAATCAATGCCAAACCCGGGGGAGGTTTGATTTCAGTTGGGATTGCATTATACAAGTTGTTAAAACGGGTGCAATAATCTTGGACCGTTTCACCTTGATTTCTTTTTATATTTTCGTATTCTGATAGTATTTGGAGAGGGTTTTTCTTTACCTCCCATCTGTCAAGAAAACTTCTCTGGAATGCGACAAGGTCCAGAACTGAAGCGGCAGGTAAAGCTTTGAACCATTTCTTGACGTCTCCTGTCAGAGTCTGGGCGAACAGTCTCATTTGAACGTCGACTTCGTCAACTTCTTGTAAATCAAAATAGTCGTTCATTTTATCCACATGTTGTTGTGCGCTTAATGTTCCAGTTGCATCGAACTGTGGAAGTCTAGTCTGGTAGTCTTGGGGCATGGCATGTAGTGGTGCAGCCAGCACCAAAGGGGCATACAGAGCTGCCATGATGGGCGGAGGAGGTGGGACGACAACCTGGGTGGTTGGAGAGGTAGCGGTGGAAGACGAGGACGACGAAGGACTGGGCGGTGTTGAGATAGTGATTTGTAGTTTAGTCGTAGGAGATAAGACTTCAGGGGTTCAGGGATGAAACGCAGTTGGATCAAAGATGAGCTTAGACACAAAGGTTTCAGACCATGTTCTAACCAGGTTTCATTGCGGAAAAGGCTCACGATCAAGGTTTTGAAAGTTATCTGGTTCTCCGGAAAAGGAAGGAGACTTGCGAAGGAGAGTGTAACTCTCTGAACTAGAAGCTAAGGTCTTTCGCCTCAACAATTACTCGGGGTTATCTATCATTGTAGAGGGTTCTGGGTCTGGATGAGATCGAGTGTGGACTTTCTTGGGAGCCAGAACTCTTTTTGGGTTTTTATATATATATATATATATATATTATTTAATTTTATGGTGAAGGCAAAATAAGGGAGATTTCTATGTTGACGTCGTCTAGCTGCCAATTGTTCCTGAGTAACTATGTCTCGTTCAATGGCTGCCCATGAACGTTCAAGTTCTTCCCGGTTATTGGCAGTTTTGAGGATTATGTCAAAAAGGTTTGACGCAATATGCGTTTGATTCGAGAGTCCGGGCTCGATATTAGGTTGCACTGCTGCAGGAACAGTCATAGAGGAACAAAAGGTTCAAAGAGAGATTCTGAAAATAATATGTACAGAGTTAATCAACCTCTAAACATTACTTTCTTCTCAGAGTCGAACTTTCTTTAGGGGAAAGAAGTCGTGAGATGTCAGTTTTAGTTCGTCCCCAGTGGAGTCGCCATTTATGTTAGCACTTGGTAGATTTCCTAGAGGTTGAAAAAGAAGAAATCTACTAAGGTAACCTTATCCAACCACTTTTAAAGCTGGTATCTAGCCCTTCCAGCTTCAGAGAGGGATCTCTCTATATGATTTAGCTTTGTTTCAATTTCAGATATTAGGCTAGCTAAAGGAACTATAGGTTTTGTTGTAAAAGGGTTTTTGAAGTTGGTTGAGACAAAATACACATCCATTGGGCTATGGGGTTTGTTTTTAATCAAATCTGAGATACAACTAGAAACGCCAAAGAAAACCTTCACAGGGCGTGATAACACACTCACTGGATCTTTAGTAATTAAAATGATGGATAGAAGAAAAGATAAGGAAAATAACTTCAATTAACAAGCAGTTAAGAATTTCTTAATTGAAGGTATTAGAAGATAAACATTAAAATCTTTAGAATTGGAAACAGGGTATCCAAGATAAATCCTGCAACATTACGCTATTCATAAAGATTAGTTATCGAAAACAAGATGATTACAGAGCAAGAAAAAGTTTAACTGAGAAAAATCACATCACCAATGAACATGCGCAAGAATCCTGTAAAGTGCCTCTTCTTTATTAATGGCAGATCTCTTCAAAAATAGTACAGTTTGATAGCAATAGGGTGTGCAAATCAACAACCCTCAATACTTCGGAAAATGAAGTATTTATAATACAAAATACAAACGTTCCTGTCATAACTGATCAAGACGTGTTCATACTATTTTTAGACTAACTAACTTAACTAATCAAAAACTGTTTGATGACTCGATACAACTGTATGCTGAATTTCTGGGGTAGGCCGTTGGCGAGGTGCCTCTGCAACCTCTTCTGACAGGACAAGTGACTGGATGTGACAGCTCATCTGCTAATCTAGTAGATCACACAGTTATTCCCATCTGAGATGATCTGGCACTGTGACTTTAAGCAATCTCCGATACACTTCATCCATGTCTGTGTACTTAGCAAATGTAGGCTTGATGATGAATATGTGTTTGATCTCATGTTGGATACTAATATCCAACTGCAAGGCATCCATGAATGCTTTTCCTGTGATGCTTCCCTGTATACCTACAAACTTAGAACTGTCCTTAGACACTTCAGTCAACCTTTTCTTATAATCAGGGAGTGTCATTAATTTGTCATTAATGACCTTCAGACCAGGCAGGCCCTTCCTTTGCAGAGCATCTATCTTATTGAAAAACTTTTGAACTCCTTGATCCATGACTTGAATCTTTTCCTCGAGCTGAAGCATGAGACCTCTATTGGTTAGAACTCTTTTGACTTCAAGTATAGTTTATGTCCTGTCCTCAATCTTCAATTCCTCGAGTTCTTCCCTGGTCTTGGAATTCAGGAACCTTATGATTTCATTCGCTTGGGCTGGCATGTCTCCCAGCTCCATTCTGATTTTCTCCATAGCATGCTTGCTCCTCTCGAGCAACTCATTTTGTTCAAACATGATTTGAACCATTGGCCAGATCTCATTTATAGACTTGGAAATATCTGTCCACACAATCTCTTTGACCTCAGCCAAAGTCTTTCCTGCCATTGTTTGTTTCTGGAGCTGTTGTAACTCCTTCCTGATTTGCTCATTCACCTGTTTTTCTTTGGATAGGCTTGTCTGGAAAGAATTCTTTACCTCTTGGAGTTTCTCCACTTCTTTCTTAAGCCTGCTAATTTCTGACTCTTGCAGGTTCATCCTCTCCATGGACTTGGCAAGGTCTGTTGCTCCTTCTGGTAGGGGCACTGATGTTGCAGATGGGATGACTGTCACTGTTGTTGTGCTCAATCCTGCAATGGGGATAGCACTCAATGGAATGCCTTCCATTGGCTTTGCCTGCTCTTTATCCTTTAGCAGTCTCTCCATCTCCGCCTCCATCTCTTTTAACTGAGCATTCTGCTCCATGAGTAATTTCAGCATCTCATCCTTTTCACCTTCCTTTTCAGCTATCTCCTTTTCCTGAGGGTCCTCTGTTGGAGGGAGCTTTAGCTGTTTTATTAAGGATGCGATGTCATCATTTTTCTTTTTAATCATCTCTTCGGAAGCCTTGAAATTCGCAGGGTCGTAACTGATCTTGAGGACCAACTCCTCCAACGTCTTTATCCTGTTGTCTTTTGCGAAAGAAGATATTTTTTCTAACTTAAGTTGGGTCTGGGCATTGTTCAAAGCTATCCGAAACTTTGACGCAGAAGCTGAGGCGTGGGCCAAAGTGTGGAAAACCATCTCCCCAGTTTGCTTGTGCAGATCCATCTGATCTGCTGGATGCACGTCCTTAGCCTGGAACTCAAAGGTGGCCCTTTTGTAATCTGATATCACCTTGGGATCCGACACTTGTGCTTGGAGATAAGCCATATGCATCCTACCCTTTTCTGTATCAAATGCCGAAATAAGTCTATGCTGGGCTGTGGATGACTGTTTCTGGAACTGGGCATAAGTGTTGCTAGTGAGTGTCTGGTTCTTCTTCTTGATCAAGTCATATTTTTCAAAAATGCCCAACTTGGGCCCAGTCTTGCTTGGCGGAGTATCTAAGGGAGAATCTGTGGATTTTATTCCTGCTGTTACCTCCTTAAGTTGGCTAGAGACGAAAGGTAGAGTCAATTGCTTGGCCTTTGTGGTAGTTACTGTGGTAGCTTCTACTGTTGCGTCGGCCGTTGAAACTGTCTTCGGCTTTTTGGAGTGGATTTGGAATTCCTCTGATGACACCTCTGTTACAGGAGGAGATGGCTCCTGTCGGGGCCTCTTCTCCTTGAGGACTTGAGGTGTGGTAGCGGGTAGCTCACTTGTTGAGGGCACTTGTTGTTCCAAGTCCATCAAAGTGTCAGGCAGCCATACTGTCTGGTTTGCAAATTTCTCGATCTCTGGCTTGACTCATGAGCATACGGGGCATTTTTGTTTTTTACCCTCATATCTGAAATGATCCCGTATGGATCATAGTGCCAGATGAAACTCGTAGAGAATTTCATCTCCTTTAACATTCTATTTGCTTCTTCCCCTGCGCCTCGACTATTGCAGATGAAAGAACCAATTTGTCCCTTGATTCTCAATTGCTGTTTTTTCTTAAGGGAAACAAAATGAATATCATCAGAATTCATTATCTACCTAATATATTCTAATGCAAAAATCCTTACCGGCACATATCGAGGCAGTTTGTAGGGCGCCAATTCGCACCCGAAAACTCTGATTTCGATGTGATTCTGACATAAATACCAGTCTCCTGTCTTGACGTTGTCCGAGAGATGCAGAATTCTCTGGACTTCATCATTTATTCATGGCTCAGGCATGCCACACAACATACTTACCACAGGGTGGTAAAAGTTAAAACTGGTCAATGAACGTTGTGAATTCGTATTCAACATAATTATGTTTCAGAAGAGAAGTCCACGCTGTGACTGGCTGGGGCTTCCCGTCGGTGTCCATATTCTGCATGGAGAAATTGAACCTGTCGGCTTGAAAATAGACGAACATGTAAGCCAGAATGGATGAATATCTAAACATGCCTTCTGTGGCGAAATTAACAAATTGTTCATGGATATTATTGGCCAAGAAAGTGTTGTAGTCGAACTGCGTGGTCGGCTATTCATCACTTGAGAAGATGGACAGAAAACCCAGGATGGGCTCATCTACCCATTGATCAGAATAGTAACCAAGCAAGGCACACAGAGAATAAATGATTTGATTTCCTTTGGTGGAAAACATGGAAGAAGGGCAAGGGGGATTGGTGGATGGGAGTGGAGCGGAAGTGGGGAGAAAAAGCTTGAATATCTGAGCTCTCTGAGGGAAAGTCATTTTCTGATATAGCTCAGTGAGGATTTCCAAGTTGAATGGGGACGCAGATTCCGCGCGGGTAACTTGCAACATCTGGTCAATATCTTCAGGGGTGATGAAGAAAAGGACGTC
>JZKD02S2001370.1:0-16172 GCA_000966675.3 Picea glauca | reverse complement strand
AAACAACCTTTCAAACTTCCAAAACTTGAAACCCTAACTAACCCTAGCGACTTACTAACCCTAATTTGCTGATGACATCATGCCTATTTTGAACTCTTGGCTGGTATAGAAGTTGAGGCTAGGTCATCCATTGATAGACATTGAAGTGTTGAGTATTTTTATTGGCTTATTTTGCAAAATGTCCACCTCATTTCCTAGCAAACTAACCTAGAAACTAGGCTGACGTCACCTCTAGTAGGCTTGATGCAACAACATTATATGTGAGCATATTTAAAGCGTTGTGATAATCCAAGGATCAATTTTTGTACATTGAATGCTGTTATCATTTGGTATTTATTGAAGAAGTAATATTATGAGCCATAGCCTTTATTGCAATCATTGACTTCGTCAATAATTACTTTATTTAAATGCTCATGTGTATTGATAGTCATTGACAATTGAAGCATTAACCATTATTTGCATGCATTAGTTTTATTGTTGCCTTGTCTCGCAAACATGTGATTCTACTGTGGTTCATCTTCCCTCTGACTATCTTTCTTGGCGGTAATCTGTGAAGGGAAAAACTACTTTTGACTCTTGAGCCTTAATCCCTTGATCCTTTTCCTTTCAACACCCCAGATTACCTAGGGACGTCTCCCTTGGGATTATCCACCCTAAATAGAAAGAGCCCCCCATTGAGGTGACAGTGGGTGGGGAAGCTCATGTTATGCCAGTTTGACTCTTGCCTTCAAGCTACTTAACCTATACTACAAACTGAGTGATAACAAAGACCACTGTTGAATATATCGCTGAGATTTTGGAAATGTCGGATATGTCGCCGACATTTTCACTGGCCCAAAATTTTTGAAGGGAAATGTCACGACACTTCCAACTTTTTGAATCTGTCGGAATATGCCAGGAATATGCAACAATCAAAATTTAAATTGTTTATATTTTTTTTAATTTTAATTTTTACAATTTAGTATTTACAATTTATTTACCATCACTAACTATAACTCTCAATGTTCATACAGGTTAGGTACCCAGTGCCTTAATGACTTGGTATATGTTTACTACAATCTAAGGTTGTGGTGAAACAACTTGACAAAGAACCTGACATAGAAGCCATTTCATTGGATAACATTGACACCACCAGTGAATGGAGGGTGGAGATTCAAGAGCCTGAGATGGAGGAGACCCCTGAGTGGTTGGAGGAGCATGCAGATGATTTGAGGGAGGAAGGGACAACAAAGGGGGAGTAGGAGAACGATGTTCGACTTCCAGTGGATACAGAGGTTGAGGAGGAGATTGGACTTCCAATGGATCCAATGCCACCACCACCTCCACGGAGAGCCATACCTGGAGTTGGACTTGGGTCCGTTGGGACTAGGAGGAGGAAACACACTTTTCCTTCCACCTTGTCCCCATCACTTACGACCTCAGATGGAGCATCTAAAGCAGTTGGAGCTTCCACTCCAAGCTCATCTAGAGTACCTCCATGTCCACCTACTGCTTCTAGAGGAAAATTGGTTCCCTTTACCTGTAAAAGGGCTAGAGCAGCATGACCTAGAGAGAA
This sequence comes from Picea glauca, assembly GCA_000966675.3. Classification (NCBI taxonomy): domain Eukaryota; kingdom Viridiplantae; phylum Streptophyta; class Pinopsida; order Pinales; family Pinaceae; genus Picea; species Picea glauca. The sequence goes on along the minus strand of JZKD02S2001370.1, from coordinate 14,617 downwards.
TCAATGATTTGGATTGCTACGATCTATCATTTTCATTTTATCATGTACTATTTAGTATCTGGATGCCTCATGATGATTCATCTCATGAGATACATTTATTTTGATCATTTGATGTGATTTTGTATCTACTATCATCCTATCAGGAACATGTTTCAGAATTTCCAGTTTAGTAATGATATGTGACCACTTGAAATCTTATGCATCTTATTTATTGGTTTTATTTTCATATTTATGTAGCAAACTGCTTATTTGATATTGTTGTTGCTTTACAGGTTTTAAAAAATTGAAAAAAATGAGTGTTTTTGTATTTTTTTGAGGTCTTGTGACATTTTCCGAGATATTCTGACATTTTTCGCCAATGTTGCTGAGAAGTTACATTTCGGACCCTCGTCGACAGTTTCCCCAACACGACATATACAACATTGGTGAAGACCTAACTAGGTGACTACCTCCAAAACCTTGTCCTTGGGCCAAGAAATTGGACGAAATGTTGGATACTCAACAGGGGAGCTGGCAAACCGTTCTTGATACACCCTCTAGCTTCACAGGTTAGTTGATTCATGCCGGATGCTCAACAGGAGAGAAGGGCGATACCTTCTGATCTCCTCTAACTTCATGGGTCAGGCCGATCCTTTCTTGACTTCAGAAGAAGATTTGAAGTTCCTATTATACGAGCCACACAACCTTTACACCTTCTTATTACCNTTGTAGTGAAATAGTGTATAACAGAAAATAAAACAGCAAGGGAGAGAAAAGGAAGTTGCTTCCAAAATGTGGAGGAAGAGAGGGGCTTGCTCCTCACAAAGTGTTGAAGAAGTGGAGCAGCATCCAACCAAGGAATCCCTGTTACACATTATTTTGGTCACCCCAGTGATTCAGTGACAACATGTGTTCATGTTCCCAGAAAGGATAAAAGAGTCTTTTTTCATGAGGAAAGTGATTGGCTTTCTCTTCTCAAAAACCCTATTAAGGAAGGTCGTCTCACCCTGCAAAATGAATGGGGTGCGACGATCCCTGATCGTCGCATCCTGCTCTAGAGCTGGACTGTGACGTCTCCGTAGGCTACACTATACCTAGGGTGCAAGGATGTCAAAAGCTAAGGAAAAGTCAAAGTTCACGAAACTTCTAGAAGGGGATCTTCTAGAAGTTGAGATGGCCTCCGAACGGGTTGGATCTTACTCGCTTCTCTGATTTGGTGGGATCATCCTAATCTTTTTAATCATCTCTCTTTCACCCTATATAAAGAGGGATCTCTCATGGGAAAGGCTAAGGTTGAATAGGCTAATATTTGTATGGAGAGTTTCTACTTCTTCTTGGGAGCTTTGCCTTAGTTCTACAAGCTATATGGTGGATCTTCTTCATTCAAAGGCTTTGGAGCAAGTGTAATGTTCCCAAGCCAATTTTTCGCTTGGAACACTAACTGCCCACTGATGTGCTTGTGTATGTGTGTTTGTTTGCAGGTTTCGTTCTTGGTTCGGTTTAGTATTTATAGTTCATTTCTTAAGCTTGAATCTGAAGATAAACAATGGAGATGCAAGATAACACAAGACATGGATCCAAACAACAAAGATCTAACCTTTATTGATATAATAAGCAAAACCTAATAGAAGAAGGATGCAGATCTAGAATAATCATCAGACAGCTCCAATAGATGAGATATGAGTTGCTACAAAATGCTCCCGAAAAAAAGATGTAAGCCTCCAAAGGCTGAATATACAATGAAGATCAATACAAGAAGGACTAGGGTCAAATCCAAACCCCCCTAGCTAATGGCATGTCCTCCTAAAGAGCTGAGAAGACCTAATGTTTCGGCCTAGCTAAAGGGAGCCTCCAAATAGCGCCAAACTCCACATAACCATAGATCGGGGCAAGTAGAAGCCCTCCCTGAAGTCTCAAGTCAAGATGCTAAGATCTTCTCCTCCAAACTACTGATTCCACAATCAAGATTGTGCCCTCCTGAATATTGTCAAGCTCAATATTTCGGCCCTGATGAAGGAGGCCTTCAAATACCTTGAAACTCCTTAGAAAGATAGATCAGGCCACTACAAGACACTGGGTGAAGTCTCAGGGTCAGATCTGAAGTATAACCCCTCCAAACTGAGAAGATTTGAATCATAGTAGTGCCCTCCTACTCTCCAAAACGTGCCAAAGCTCTAGATAATTATCCGGCAAGAGTAACCCTCTCAAAATACACCAGATCTGATGATCAAGGCCATGCAAGAAATGCCCAAGTGCTAGAATGTCCAAAAGCCTTGAAAATCACCTGGATCGAACTCCTCTCCAGAGAATGATGCACCCCTTGCTAGAAACCCTCAAGGGTACGACCTGCTTCTCTCCTGGANAACAGAAAATAAAACAGCAAGGGAGAGAAAAGGAAGTTGCTTCCAAAATGTGGAGGAAGAGAGGGGCTTGCTCCTCACAAAGTGTTGAAGAAGTGGGGCAGCATCCAACCAAGGAATCCCTGTTACACATTATTTTGGTCACCCCAGTGATTCAGTGACAACATGTGTTCATGTTTCCAGAAAGGATAAAAGAGTCTTTTTTCATGAGGAAAGTGATTGGCTTTCTCTTCTCAAAAACCCTATTAAGGAAGGTTGTCTCACCCTACAAAATGAATGGGGTGCGACGATCCCTGATCGTCGCATCCTGCTCTAGAGACGGACTGCGACGTCTCCGTAGGCTGCACTATACCTAGGGTGCAGCGATGTCAAAAGCTAAGGAAAAGTCAAAGTTCACGAAACTTCTAGAAGGGGATCTTCTAGAAGTTGAGATGGCCTCCGAATGGGTTGGATCTTACTCGCTTCTCTGATTTGGTGGGATCATCCTAATCTCCTTAATCATCTCTCTTTCACCCTATATAAAGAGGGATCTCTCATGGGAAAGGCTAAGGTTGAATAGGCTAATATTTGTATGGAGAGTTTCTACTTCTTCTTGGGAGCTTTGCCTTAGTTCTACAAGCTATATGGTGGATCTTCTTCATTCAAAGGCTTTGGAGCAAGTGTAATGTTCCCAAGCCAATTTTTCCCTTGGAACACTAACTGCCCACTGATGTGCTTGTGTATGTGTGTTTGTTTGCAGGTTTCGTTCTTGGTTTGGTTTAGTATTTATAGTTCATTTCTTAAGCTTGGATCTAAAGATAAACAATGGAGATGCAAGATAACACAAGATATGGATCCAAACAACAAAGATCTAACCTTTATTGATATAATAAGCAAAACCTAATAGAAGAAGGATGCAGATCTAGAATAATCATCAAATAGCTCCAATAGATGAGATATGAATTGCTACAAAATGCTCCCGAAAAGAAGATGTAAGCCTCCAAAGGTTGAATATACAATGAAGATCAATACAAGAAGGACTAGGGTCAAATCCAAACCCCCCTAGCTAATGGCATGTCCTCTTGAAGAGCTGAGAAGACCTAATGTTTCGGCCTAGCTAAAGGGAGCCTCCAAATAGCGCCAAACTCCACATAACCATAGACCGGGGCAAGTAGAAGCCCTCCCTGAAGTCTCAAGTCAAGATGCTAAGATCTTCTCCTCCAAACTACTGATTCCACAATCAAGATTGTGCCCTCCTGAATATTGTCAAGCTCATTATTTCGGCCCTGATGAAGGAGGCCTTCAAATACCTTGAAACTCCTTAGAAAGATAGATCAGGCCACTACAAGACACTGGGTGAAGTCTTAGGGTCAGATCTGAAGTATAACCCCTCCAAACTGAGAAGATTTGAATCATAGTAGTGCCCTCCTACTCTCCAAAACGTGCCAAAGCTCTAGATAATTATCTGGCAAGAGTAACCCTCTCAAAATACACCAGATTTGATGATCAAGGCCATGCAAGAAATACCCAAGTGCTAGAATGTCCAAAAGCCTTGAAAATCACCTGGATCGAACTCCTCTCCAGAGAATGATGCACCCCTTGCTAGAAACCCTCAAGGGTATGACCTGCTTCTCTCTTGGATGAATGATGGTACCTGTGAATGTTGTAGAATGGTGTGGGTGGAGTATTGCATCCCCGAGACCAAGCTTGGAACAAGATGGGTGGAATCTTTCACCACTGAGTTGTTCTCTAGGGTTTGTATTCTCAAAACCCTCAAAATTGTGTGCTCAAGAGCCCAATAGAAAAATGCATAATAATCCAAGATGGCTGAGAGGTGCACCCTAGTCTTTCCTTTATACCTCTTTCTATTCCTCTGTTGAGTTAAGTTAACCCTTAGTTTCAACTCCTAACTCAACCTCAAGTGCTCTAATCCTCCAGTGAGTTACTTTTTACCTNGGATCATCCTAATCTCCTTAATCATCTCTCTTTCACCCTATATAAAGAGGGATCTCTCATGGAAAAGGCTAAGGTTGAATAGGCTAATATTTGTATGGAGAGTTTCTACTTCTTCGTGGGAGCTTTGCCTTAGTTCTACAAGCTATATGGTGGATCTTCTTCATTCAAAGGCTTTGGAGCAAGTGTAATGTTCCCAAGCCAATTTTTTGCTTGGAACACTAACTGCCCACTGATGTGCTTGTGTATGTGTGTTTGTTTGCAGGTTTCGTTCTTGGTTTGGTTTAGTATTTATAGTTCATTTCTTAAGCTTGGATCTGAAGATAAACAATGGAGATGCAAGATAACACAAGATATGGAACCAAACAACAAAGATCTAACCTTTATTGATATAATAAGAAAAACCTAATAGAAGAAGGATGCAGATCTGGAATAATCATCAGATAGCTCCAATAGATGAGATATGAGTTGCTACAAAATGCTCCCAAAAAGAAGATGTAAGCCTCCAAAGGATGAATATACAATGAAGATCAATACAATAAGGACTAGGGTCAAATCCAAACCCCCCTAGCTAATGGCACGTCCTCCTGAAGAGCTGATAAGACCTAATGTTTTGGCCTAGCTAAAGGGAGCCTCCAAATAGCGCCAAACTCCACATAACCATAGATCAGGGCAAGTAGAAGCCCTCCCTGAAGTCTCAAGTCAAGATGCCAAGATCTTCTCCTCCAAACTATTGATTCCACAATCAAGATTGTGTCCTCCTGAATACTGTCAAGCTCAATATTTAGACCCTGATGAAGGAGCCCTTCAAATACCTTGAAACTCCTTAGATAGATAGATCGGGCCACTGCAAGACACTGGGTGAAGTCTCAGGGTCAGATCTGAAGTATAACCCCTCCAAACTGAGAAGATTTGAATCACAGTAGTGCCCTCCTACTCTCCAAAACGTGCCAAAGCTCTAGATAATTATCCGGCAAGAGTAACCCTCTTAAAATACACCAAATATGATGATCAAGGCCATGCAAGAAATACCCAAGTGCTAGAATGTCCAAAAGCCTTGAAAATCACCTGGATCGAACTCCTCTCCAGAGAATGATGCACCCCTTGCTAGAAACCCTCANTAACTGCCCACTGATGTGCTTGTGTATGTGTGTTTGTTTGCAGGTTTCGTTCTTGGTTTGGTTTAGTATTTATAGTTCATTTCTTAAGCTTGGATCTGAAGATAAACAATGGAGATGCAAGATAACACAAGATATGGAACCAAACAACAAAGATCTAACCTTTATTGATATAATAAGCAAAACCTAATAGAAGAAGGATGCAGATCTGGAATAATCATCAGATAGCTCCAATAGATGAGATATGAGTTGCTACAAAATGCTCCCGAAAATAATGGCACGTCCACTAGGGTCAAATCCAAACCCCCCTAGCTAATGGCACGTCCTCCTGAAGAGCTGAGAAGACCTAATGTTTCGGCCTAGCTAAAGGGAGCCTCCAAATAGTGCCAAACTCCACATAACCATAGATCGGGGCAAGTAGAAGCCCTCCCTGAAGTCTCAAGTCAAGATGCCAAGATCTTCTCCTCCAAACTACTGATTCCACAATCAAGATTGTGCCCTCCTGAATACTGTCAATCTCAATATTTCGACCCTGATGAAGGAGGCCTTCAAATACCTTGAAACTCCTTAGATAGATAGATCGGGCCACTGCAAGACACTGGGTGAAGTCTCAGGGTCAGATCTGAAGTATAACCCCTCCAAACTGAGAAGATTTGAATCACGGTAGTGCCCTCCTACTCTCCAAAACATGCCAAAGCTCTAGATAATTATCCGGCAAGAGTAACCCTCTTAAAATACACCAGATCTGATGATCAAGGCCATGCAAGAAATACCCAAGTGCTAGAATGTCCAAAAGCCTTGAAAATCACCTGGATCGAACTCCTCTCCAGAGAATGATGCACCCCTTGCTAGAAACCCTCAAGGGTACGACCTGCTTCTCTCCTGGATGAATGATGGTACCTGTGAATGTTGTAGAATGGTGTGGGTGGAGTATTGCATCCCCGAGACCAAGCTTGGAACAAGATGGGTGGAATCTTTCACCACCGAGTTGTTCTCTAGGGTTTGNACCTTTATTGATATAATAAGCAAAACCTAATAGAAGAAGGATGCAGATCTGGAATAATCATCAGATAGCTCCAATAGATGAGATATGAGTTGCTACAAAATGCTCCCGAAAATAAGATGTAAGCCTCCAAAGGATGAATATACAATGAAGATCAATACAATAAGGACTAGGGTCAAATCCAAACCCCCCTAGCTAATGGCACGTCCTCCTGAAGAGCTGAGAAGACCTAATGTTTCGGCCTAGCTAAAGGGAGCCTCCAAATAGCGCCAAACTCCACATAACCATAGATTGGGGCAAGTAGAAGCCCTCCCTGAAGTCTCAAGTCAAGATGCCAAGATCTTCTCCTCCAAACTACTGATTCCACAATCAAGATTGTGCCCTCTTGAATACTGTCAATGTCAATATTTCGACCCTGATGAAGGAGGCCTTCAAATACCTTGAAACTCCTTAGATAGATAGATCGGGCCACTGCAAGACACTGGGTGAAGTCTCAGGGTCAGATCTGAAATATAACCCCTCCAAAATGAGAAGATTTGAATCACGATATTGCCCTCCTACTCTCCAAAACATGCCAAAGCTCTAGATAATTATCCGGCAAGAGTAACCCTCTTAAAATACACCAGATCTGATGATCAAGGCCATGCAAGAAATACCCAAGTGCTAGAATGTCCAAAAGCCTTGAAAATCACCTGGATCGAACTCCTCTCCAGAGAATGATGCACCCCTTGCTAGAAACCCTCAAGGGTACGACCTGCTTCTCTCCTGGATGAATGATGGTACCTGTGAATGTTGTAGAATGGTGTGGGTGGAGTATTGCATCCCCGAGACCAAGCTTGGAACAAGATGGGTGGAATCTTTCACCACCGAGTTGTTCTCTAGGGTTTGTATTCTCAAAACCCTCAAAATTGTGTTCTCAAGAGCCCAATAGAAAAATGCATAATAATCCAAGATGGCTGAGAGGTGCACCCTAGGCTTTCCTTTATACCTCTTTCTATTCCTCTGTTGAGTTAAGTTAACCCTTAGTTTCNATTCTCAAAACCCTCAAAATTGTGTGCTCAAGAGCCCAATAGAAAAATGCATAATAATCCAAGATGGCTGAGAGGTGCACCCTAGGCTTTCCTTTATACCTCTTTCTATTCCTCTATTGAGTTAAGTTAACCCTTAGTTTCAACTCCTAACTCAACCTCAAGTGCTCTAATCCTCCAGTGAGTTACTTTTTACCTTTTCAAGTCAACTTCAAATTATAACATTGGGTTTAGCTGACTTTTGTCCATGTTGCATGAGACTATAGTCTAGTGGGGATGGACTAGACTACTGAGTCTCTCCAAACCTCTTCATTAAGAGGCGGGGGACATTACAGTCTTCCCTGCAAGAAATTGCTTGTCCACAAGCAATTCTGAACCTGTCTCATGTATATCATCTGTTCACTCTCCCACATAACATTCTCAATAGGCAAATCCTTCCACTTGACTAAGTATTCCTTGATGCTTCTCCTCCGGAGTTTCTTCTCCCAAACCTCCAGTATTTCCTCCGACATTAGTACCAATTGTCCCTCTTCATCTAGGGGTGGAAGTACCTCGAGTGGTATGATGTGTTGGCCAATGGCCTTCTTCAAGCATGACACATGGAAGATGTTGTGAATCTTGCTACCCTGTGGAAGCTCAAGTTCATAAGGCACAACCCTTACCTTCCTGTTGATCCTGTAGGGTCCAAAAAATCAGGGTTGGACCTTTTCTGCTTCGCTTCTTTTGATAGAAGCCTTTCGATACGGTTGGATTCTTAAGTAGACCAAATCACCAAACTCAAATGTACGCTCTACCATGTGTTTGTCTGTTTGGACCTTTTGTTGATTCTGTACCCTTTGCAGATGATNTTCCTCTGTTGAGTTAAGTTAACCCTTAGTTTCAACTCCTAACTCAACCTCAAGTGCTCTAATCCTCCAGTGAGTTACTTTTTACCTTTTCAAGTCAACTTCAAATTATAACATTTGGTTTAGCTGACTTTTGTCCATGTTGCATGAGACTATAGTCTAGTGGGGATGGACTAGACTACTTAGTCTCTCCAAACCTCTTCATTAAGAGGTGGGGGACATTACAGTCTTCCCTGCAAGAAATTGCTTGTCCACAAGCAATTCTGAACCTGTCTCATGTATATCACCTGTTCACTCTCCCACATAACATCCTCAATAGGCAAATCCTTCCACTTGACTAAGTATTCCTTGATGCTTCTCCTTCGGAGTTTCTTCTCCCAAACCTCCAGTATTTCTTCCGACATTAGTACTAATTGTCCCTCTTCATCTAGGGGTGGAAGTACCTCGAGTGGTATGATGTGTTGGCCAATGGCCCTCTTCAAGCATGACACATGGAAGACGTTGTGAATCCTGCTACCCTGTGGAAGCTCAAGTTCATAAGCCACAACCCTTACCTTCCTGTTGATCCTGTAGGGTCCAAAAAATCAGGGTTGGACCTTTTCTGCTCCGCTTCTTTTGATAGAAGCCTGTCGATACGGTTGGATTCTTAAGTAGACCAAATCACCAAACTCAAATGTACGCTCTACCATGTGTTTGTCTGTTTGGACCTTTTGTTGATTCTGTGCCCTTTGCAGATGATCTTTCAATTCCCTGAGTATGCCCTGGCTCTACTACACCTAATCCTACACCATAGGAACTCTGCTATCAACGAAGGCAATCTCTACAAAGGAGAGAGGGTCATAACTGTAAAGGGCCCTGAAAGGAGTCATACCAATTGACATATGATGAGTGATGTTGTAACAGTATTCCCCCAGGTGTAGCCACCTAACCCATGCCTTTTGCTGTCCTGCTACATAATTTATGACGTAGTCTTCCACCCACTTGTTGACTATTTCAGTTTACCCATCAGTTTGAGGGTGGTAGCTGGTGCTAGGGGTCAAAGTCGTACCAACCAACCTGAATAAATCCTTCCAAAAGATGCTCATAAATCGGCTATCCCTCTCACTAACAATGGTCTTGGGCAACCCGTGTAGCCTGAAGATATCCCTGAATAACAAATATACAACCTGTGCTACACTGAAGTCTGTGGAAATGGAGAAGAAATGTGCAAACTTAGTTAACCCGTCCACCACCACGAAAATACAGTCTTTACCCTGTGCCCTTGGCAATCCTATGATGAAGTCCATGGAGATGCTTTCCCATTTGTGCTCTGGAATGGGTAAAGGTTGTAACGGTCTTGTTGGATGGGTATGCACTCTTTGATGTGGCGCACTACATATTCTTTGAGTCCCCTCCATGAAAACATTTCCCGTATTTGTCTGTATGTTTTGACAATGCCTTGGTGCCCTGCCACTGGTGAGTCATGACATGCTTGTAGTATCTTGGTCTTGAAGGTTGACTCAGGAACCAAGAAAATTCAGCCCTTGTAGTAGATGATGTCATCTATGAATCTAAAGTTGTCATCTTGTATCTGCCCATCCATCAACTGACAAGNGCCTTTCGATACGGTTGGATTCTTAAGTAGACCAAATCACCAAACTCAAATGTACGCTCTACCATGTGTTTGTCTGTTTGGACCTTTTGTTGATTCTGTACCCTTTGCAGATGATCTTTCAATTCCCTGAGTATGCCCTGGCTCTACTACACCCAATCCTACACCATAGGAACTATGCTATCACCGAAGGCAATCTCTACAAAGGAGAGAGGGTCATAACTATAAAGGGCCCTGAAAGGAGTCATACCAATTGACATATGATGAGTGATGTTGTAACAATATTCCCCCAGGTGTAGCCACCTAACCCATGCCTTTTGCTGTCCTTCTACATAATTTATGAGGTAGTCTTCCACCCACTTGTTGACTATTTCGATTTACCCATCAGTTTGAGGGTGGTAGCTGGTGCTAGGGGTCAAAGTCGTACCAACCAACCTGAATAACTCCTTCCAAAAGGTGCTTATAAATCGGCTATCCCTCTCACTAACAATGGTCTTGGGCAACCCGTTTAGCCTGAAGATATCCCTGAATAACAAATATACAACCTGTGCTACACTGAAGTCTGTGGAAATGGAGAAGAAATGTGCAAACTTTGTTAACCCGTCCACCACCATGAAAATACAGTCTTTACCCTGTTCCCTTGGCAATCCTATGATGAAGTCCATGGAGATGCTTTCCCATTTGTGCTCTGGAATGGGTAAAGGTTGTAACGGTCTTGTTGGATGGGTATGCGCATCCTTGTTTTGCTACAAAGTAGTGCACTCTTTGATGTGGCGCACTACATCTTCTTTGAGTCCCCTCCATGAAAACATTTCCCGTATTTGTCTGTATGTTTTGACAATGCCTTGGTGCCCTGCCACTGGTGAGTCATGACATGCTTGTAGTATCTTGGTCTTGAAGGTTGACTCAGGAACCAAGAAAATTCAGCCCTTGTAGTAGATGATGTCATCTATGAATCTAAAGTTGTCATCTTGTATCTGCCCATCCATCAACTGACAAGCGAATTGGTTTTTGGAGTATTCCACCAAGAGGTGGGCCTTCCAATTCAACCGAGATATCGGTCATGGCATAAACTGATGGCCTTTTAGATAATGCATCTGCAACTACGTTATTCTTCNATCCCTGAATAACAAATATACAACCTGTGCTACACTGAAGTCTGTGGAAATGGAGAAGAAATGTGCAAACTTAGTTAACCCGTCCACCACCACGAAAATACAGTCTTTACCCTGTTCCCTTGGCAATCCTATGATGAAGTCCATGGAGATTCTTTCCCATTTGTGCTCTGGAATGGGTAAAGGTTGTAACGGTCTTGTTGGATGGGTATGCGCATCCTTGTTTTACTGCAAAGTAGTGCACTCTTTGATGTGGCGCACTACATCTTCTTTGAGTCCCCTCCATGAAAACATTTCCTGTATTTGTCTGTATGTTTTGACAATGCCTTGGTGCCCTGTCACTGGTGAGTCATGACATGCTTGTAGTATCTTGGTCTTGAAGGTTGACTCAGGAACCAAGAAAATTCAGCCCTTGTAGTAGATGATGTCCTCTATGAATCTAAAGTTGTCATCTTGTATCTGCCCATCCATCAACTGACAAGCAAATTGGTTTTTGGAGTATTCCACCAAGAGGTGGGCCTTCCAATTCAACCGAGATATCGGTCATGGCATAAACTGATGGCCTTTTAGATAATGCATCTGCAACTACGTTATTCTTCCCTTTGACAAATTCTAAGTCAAAATCATAGGCCTGTATCTTGCTAACCCACTTCTACTGTCTCTCATTCAAGTCCTTCTGTTCCAAGAAGTACTTAAGRCTGTTGTGATCTTATCTCACTACAAATCTTGCCTCTACCAAGTATTGCCTGAATTTGGCCAATGCGTGCATGATGGCCAACATTTCTTTATCGTAGATAGTGTAAAGAATCTTAGGGCCCCTCAACTTTTGGCTCTCATAGGAAAGGGGATGCCTATCCTACATCATTATGGCTCCAATTCCCTCTCTGGATGCATCACACTCCAATGTAAAGGGTTGGCCGAAATCTGGCAGGGCTAAAACTGGGCATGTGCTCATTACCTTTTTCATCTTGTCAAATGTAGACTGTGCCTCTTCACTCCATCTGAAATCCCCTTTCTTGGTCAAATCGGTCAAGGGCACANTCCACCACCACGAAAATACAGTCTTTACCCTGTGCCCTTGGCAATCCTATGATGAAGTCCATGGAGATGCTTTCCCATTTGTGCTCTGGAATGGGTAAAGGTTGTAACGGTCCTGTTGGATGGGTATGCGCATCCTTGTTTTCCTACAAAGTAGTGCACTCTTTGATGTGGCGCACTACATCTTCTTTGAGTCCCCTCCATGAAAACATTTCCCGTATCTGTCTGTATGTTTTGACAATGACTTGGTGCCCTGCCACTGGTGAGTCATGACATGATTGTAGTGCCCTTGTAGTAGATGATGTCATCTATGAATCTAAAGTTGTCATCTTGTATCTGCCCATCCATCAACTGACAAGCGAACTGGTTTTTGGAGTATTCCACCAAGAGGCAGGCCTTCCAATCAACTGAGATATCGGTCATGGCATAAACTGATGGCCTTTTAGATAATGCATCTGCAACTATGTTATTCTTCCCTTTGACAAATTCTATGTCAAAATCATAGGCCTGTATCTTGCTAACCCACTTCTACTATCTCTCATTCAAGTCCTTTTGTTCCAAGAAGTACTTAAGGTTGTTGTGATCTTATCTCACTACAAATCTTGCCCCTACCAAGTATTGCCTGAATTTGGCCAATATGTGCATGATGGCCAACATTTCTTTATCGTAGATAGTGTAAAGAATCTTAGGGCCCCTCAACTTTCGGCTCTCATAGGAAAGGGGATGCCTATCCTGCATCAATACGGCTCCAATTCCCTCTCTGGATGCATCACACTCCAATGTGAAGGGTTGGCCGAAATCTGGCAGGGCTAAAACTAGGCATGTGCTCATTACCTTTTTCATCTTGTCAAATGTAGACGGTGCCTCTTCACTCCATCTGAAATCCCCTTTCTTGGTCAAATCGGTCAAGGGCGCACAAAGTTGTGAGAACCCCTTGATGAACCTCTTGTAATAACTGCAAATGTCGAGAAACCCCCTCAGTTTTGTAAGAGTCTTAGGTGTGGGCCAGTCGAGTATTTCTTTGATCTTCTCTTGGTGTACCTACACCCCCTTTACTCCAATAATGTGCCACAAATACAGGACCTCTGTCATCCCAAATTCACATTTGGACTTCTTGGCATACAAGGATTGGTCCTCCATGATGATTAAAATATGCTCCATATGTTGAACATATTGCTCCCAAGTCTTGCTATAGATCAACAAGTCATCAAAAAACACAAGAAGGTGCTTCCTCAACTGCTTGTTGAAGACGTGATTCATGCATGAATGAAATGTGGTTGGCGCATTGGTCAACCTAAATGGCATCACTAGGAATTCATAGTGGCCGTAGTGACACCTGAAGGTAGTTTTGGGGATGTCCTTCTCCCTCATTTTGATTTGATGATAGCCAGAGCGCAAGTCAATCTTGGTGAAGTAAACAACCCCATGGAGATCATCCAATAGCTCATCAATCCTCGAAATGGGATACCTGTTCTTAATAGTATTCTTGTTTACTGCCCTAAAATAAATGCATGACTAAAATGTGGTTGGCACATTGGTCAACCCAAATGGCATCACTAGGAATTCATAGTGGTTGTAGTGACACCTGAAGGCAGTTTTGGGGATGTCCTGCTCCCTTATTTTGATCTGATGATAGCCAGAGCGCAAGTCAATCTTGCTGAAGTAAACAACCCCATGGAGCTCATTCAATATCTCATCAATCCTCAGAATGGGACACCTGTTCTTAATAGTCTTCTTGTTTAATGCCCTGAAATCAATGCACATGTGCATGGTTCCATCCTTCTTCTTTACTAGTACCATTGAAGATGCAAAAGGACTGGAAATTGGTCTAATGTGACCCATGTCTAACAATTCTTTGATGGCCTTCTCTATCTCGTCTTTGTCCTTCTTTGTGCGTCTGTAGGGAGTGGTGATGATTGGTTTCGCCCCCTCTTCCAGCTCTGTGATATGCTCAAACCCCCTATCTAGTGGCACTCCTAGTGGAATGGGTCCAAACACTTTACTGTGTTTGTCAATGATCCTCTAAATCTCTAGTGCATAGTGAACCTTTCCTTTCTTGTCCACACGTGCCAAAATCTTACACTCAGCAGCATATACAATCTCCTCTCTTCTGAAGATGGCCTCCATACACTTTGTTGTAACTACTCTGGCTGTGTTTCCAGAGATGCCCCTTAGAACTACCTTTCTCCCACTCTCCTCTATGAAATACATCTCCATAGTCTTGTAGTCGGTGGTGATAGGTCCCAACATACTAAGCCACTGAAATCCAAGGATTATGTTTGTATCAGGGAGGTCCATCACATAAAATTCCTGTGCTAAGTCATGCCTACCCAGTGTAAGCTTCATCCCTGGAATATACCTGTTACAAGGCATGGTGCTTCCTCTTGCTACCTCCACCTTGAATCCTGCAAATTCAACTATGGGTATGTGCCTCCTCTCTAGCAGTGTTGAGTCAATGAAGTTGTGAGAAGCACCCCCATTAATGACAATCGAAAATTTGTGCCCCTACAATACCCCTCTCATTTTGAAGGTGTTGAACTTGGGTACCCCACTAATGGATGCCAATGTAGCCTTCTCCTCTGTTGTACTGCCGTGACCTGTAGCCTCC
>JZKD02S2001348.1:34323-55373 GCA_000966675.3 Picea glauca | reverse complement strand
TTTTATGGTTCAACAAATATCCAACAATTATCGTGGGCACGATCTGGAGCTAAACTTGGTATATTTTGCTTCATGTATTGGTACCGGATCGTCACAGGTGAGATTCGGTAAATGGTACTGGATCTGAAAAATATGCAAGTGGTTGGTACTGGACTAGAACAGTTTGCGACCATTGGTACCAGATCGTGACAGTGGATGGTTTGGTACCAGATCTGAATGGAAGGTGCACTTGGTACCAAATTCAGGCAGTGGTAATCTGGTGCATAAGTACCGGATGGCTGAGCTAATACAGAAATGTTGGACTCATCTAGAGGCCAAAGGTTATACATGGAAATTTAAAACATTAGTACATGAAACATTTAGTCTCCTAGCTCAATAAACCAAAAAATGCACGAATTCAATTATACTTTACCTTATGACATCATCAATGGCTAATGGTAGTGTTATTTTTCATTTATCCAATATTAGGTAAGCCAAAAAGGTATAGATGAGGAGTATAATAGGGACGACCTCTGTGCACTTTGCAAAATAATCGGTGGCAGTAAGTATATCAGTAAGTATATACTTGTGTTATTTCTAGGAACTGGGTGTAATTTATCCTATGATATACAACCCCCATTACTCAAAAGGCCTAGAGACAGTCATTGGTTGGAGTGGGATTGCTTCTCTCTTCTCTCTCCCAGCGCTTATCTGACAATTTTTACAATTCCTATCAGAGGTGTGAGTGTCTTTGAATAAGGTGGGCCAATAATAGTCATATATCAGTATCTTATGAGCGGTGGTGTTTCCTATGAAGTGTCCACTAGCAGGGCCATCATGGAGCTCCTTCAGAACTTTGCTTGCATGTTCATTTTCGAGACATATTAAGAATACCCCATCATAGTTAATTTGAAAGAGTATCGAATTTATGAGGCGATATTGTACATATTTTAACCTGAGAGCTCTCCTTTCTCTCGGGTTGAGATTTTTTGGACAAGCTCCGTGTTGTAGGAGATAAGTTAAATTCTCATACCAAGACTCTGGCCCTAGGGAAATGTATGAAGCTTCACCAAACCATAATTTTGTTTCATTCTCCCAACCAGAATATTCATTTACTTGGTCCTGAGCTTTAGCTGCGAGTTTGCACAACTCTTTCCCTTTAACTAGTTTAGAAGGTTTTAATTATAGATAAAATTCTTGGACCACAACCATCCAGTTCCCTCTTATTTCCCCTATATCTTGCTGAGTAAATAAGGATTGGACCATAGGGTGAGGCACAATCACTTTGGTGTGGTTCTTGAGGATGTAAGACTTGAAGTGATTTACTGCCTTATATACTGCATAGGCCTATTTATTAACAGCAGGATAGTTAAGTTCAACTCCTTGAAGATTAGTGCTCATGAATGACACCGAGGCCTTGTTGTTTTCATCGTCCTTCTGTGTCAATACTACAACTAACGACTGATCAGAGGCGAAATTATAGAGGAAGAAATCCCTATTGAAACCAGGACTTCGTAACACGGGGGCCTGGGATATATAAGTTTTAATATTGCTGAAAGAATCCTTTCGTTCGTCATCCCACTTAAATTCGGCATATTTGTGAATCATGTTTTGTAAGGGTCTGATAGTTTCTACAAAATCAGGAGTGAATTTCCTCACAAAATTGATTTGCCCGAAAAAGGACTGCATAGCTTTCTTGTTATGAGGAAACGAGAGTTGATTTATGGCCCTAATCCTTTCTGGGTCTATGTGAATGCCTACTTGGGATATAATATGACTTAATAAGTTACCTTCCTCGACATCAAAATTACTTTTCTTGGGATTTAAGGATATACCGTATCTCCTACACCTTTCAAAAATTTGATTTAAGTGTTGGATGTGCTCTTCTCTGTTCTTTGAATACACAGTTATGTTGTCTAGATACACTACCACACAATTGTTGATTAGTCCCCGAAATGATATGTCCATGGCCATTTGGAAGGTCTCTCCTGCGTTGATTAACCCAAAAGGCATGCGTTTATAAGCGAAGGTTCCCCACTTGAATCAGAAAGTAGTTTTTAAATGATCCTCCTCCGAAACCAGGACTTGGTTGTAACTTGAGAAACCATCCAGTAGAGAGAAAATCTTCGAGCTTGACATGGTCTGTAGGAGTTTCATATTTGGAAGGATTGGGTAATTGTCCTTTTCTGAAGCTCTGTTGAGGTTCCTAAAATCCACGCATAAGTGGATTTCTCTAGACTTTTTCCTCACCGAGACCAGATTTGGCATCCATGCAGAATGCCTAACCTGGAAAATGATTTTTCCATCTAAAATTTTCTTCAATTCTTGATACATGAGAGGTTCCAGAGATGGATGATACTTTCAGAGCTTCTGTTGGAAATGTTTTACCTCAGGTTTTAACAGTATAGTGTGTTGAGTGATCCAATTATCATAAGTTTTGAGATCTCGATAGGAACATGCGAAGACATATTGATATTGTCTGAACAGTTTGAGATAAGATTTTATTTCCTCTTTAGATATAGTCTTGCCGAGATTCACATTCTTTTGATTTTCTGGGGTTCTGAGATTTATAGTTTCATGCAGGGGACTAGAGATACCGGTCTTTGCATTCTTAGGCCCCCTAAAATGTTCTTTCAGATCAGACAGATTTTCTAGATTAGCTATCCCCTTTGGGGTGGTGTGAGATTTCGATCTGTCAATAGGCTGGCCTGTTCGAGGATCAATTTATGTCGATTTCTCCAGGAATACCTCATCATCAATGGCTAAATATTTGAAATTGTTTTGGTTATTTAGGAAGTTTATGATCTGTTCATCTCCTTCAAATACTTTCCAATTATAGATATTGTTAGGCACCGATGGTTTGTAGAGTAGTTCCACAGTGATTCGAGAGGCTTCATACTCTTCCAGAGGTGACAACCTTGAAGCAACTGTGGCCAGGTAATCAACAAGGATATTCTTTTCTCTGGGGATCCTGGTGATATTGAAAGCTTCAAAATGCTCCATTAACCTATGCACTTCCTACTGATAATTCTTCAAGTGAGGGGAATTGCAATGTATAATATTCCTTACTTGTCTAATGATAATTTTTGAGTCTTTGAAAACATTCAATTTTTTTATGTTCAAGTCTATGGATTTTTTTAACCCTTGTACTAGAGCTTCATACTCGACAGTGTTATTGGTGCATTCGAATTCTAGTCTACAAGAAAGGAAACGACATTTACCTTTTGGATCAATGAGGATGCACCCTGCCCTTGATCCCTCCTGGAATTTAGATCCATCAAAGTATAGGGTCCAAATTTGTGAAAAACAATCGCCCTTTTCCCCTTCCTTATTACTTTCTTTCTCTCCTATATTTTGTTCTGTAATCTCTAGCATAGGGTCTTGACAGAAGAGGGTGTGTTTTGTCGGTATCGATGACTTCTCTTGAAAAACCATTGCAAAGTTTTGAGTGAGAGGGACATCAAATTAGAGAGGAGAAAAGTTTCCGAAGTGGGAATCGAAGGAATAATTTCTCAGCACAGGAAAATTTGTGGATGAGGGTTTGTTCAGGGTTTCTAAATTAGTGATCTTATTTTATTGCACGTTTGCATGACTGAGACCTCGACGGGTGGTTCTTGAGACTCAAACAGGTCGTCGGAAGGCATGATCAAGTCAGGATCCCATATCAACATGGTTGTATCTTGTGGTGGATCAATCTCTTCCTAGTCAACAATATTCATAACTAAACTGCTTGATTGTTCGGTCAGAGAGACTTTGTCTAGAAACTGATTGGCCATCAAATTCATGGCATGCACCCATTGAGGGCAGTCTCTTTTAGAGTGGTTTTCCTGGTGATATGTATAGAAAGAATTAGATGATACATTCCCTAGATCGATATTTAAGTTAGCTGGGGGAGGTTCAGTTGCCTTAAACGATGGGTTCCTTTTAAATAAAGGCTTATAGGGACTTTGGCATTGGTTTCCTTCCCTTGCGTTTCTCTTCATGTCTATGATACTGTTTGATAATTTCTTAACCATGCGTTGTAGATCTTCTATGTCTCCATTACCCTTGTCAGGATTCTTTTCTGCTTGTTTCCCTGGCGGTCTAGTCAAAAGGAGTCCTCTCCTGGGAGGAGGTTGAGCTTATTTATTAACTAAATAAACCTGACCTTCTTTACACCCTTTCATCTGGAATTATATCATTTTGGATTCTTCAAAATTCTCATCTAGGGTTCGTTTAGCAGCCCTTTTCACGAACATGGAAATAGAAGATGGGAGAGCATTAGCATAAACTTCGATTTGCAATTCCTAAGTTGGCTTAGCTTCAGACTGAAAATTGTTCAAGATGGTCGTGAATATTTGATTGAAGTCTTTGACCCTTTTTTTCGAACTCATGGTGGCGGTGAACAACTTATCCATCAGAGCTCCCGTAGTTGTTTCTTTGGCAAACTTGTCTATAAAATATTTTTGGAACTTTGTCCAGCTGGTTATAGATCCTATCGGTAGATTGAAGTACCACGTGGAAGATGAATTTTCAAACGTATAGGGGAAAATTCTACATAATACGTCTTCATGTTGGACATTCATTAGTCTAATCGCCAGTCTGAATTTATTGATATGATCTTCAGGCAATACTGAAGTTTTGGGGTCAAATTTAGGAAGTAACTTCTCTGGATGTTGAGGAAGGTTATGAAATGGTCCCGGGAGGGCCAAAGCATCTTTGGCCAACCGGGGTTGATTGTTAAGAGGTGGGTTCCCCCTTTCATCATTATGGTCATTGTTTCCTTCCATATTTTCAAACTCTGAGTTAAACTCCTCCTCTTCTGAAAAATTGTTTGGTTCAGAGACGTCGTAAGCTGGTATTTCAGGTATCAAATCAAGAGGATCTTGGATTTCGGTGATTGCAAAATCTATTAATTCTTCTACCGAGTGCATGAAAACTTCGTCGGGAGTATGGGAGTGTGGGAGCTAAGGAAAACACACCGATCTGTCAGGTGTAGGCTCTTGAGATTCTTATGAATTAATTTACCTCCTCGTGAGGAAGAGCGTAAGGTATTTCAGGGTGAAAAGGTTCTTCCTGGGGCTGGGGTGAGTTACTCGTTTTAGGAGTACTCAGTGTGTGTGGGTTGTCTTGGGAATGAATAGCCATGCATGTGGATTGTTTTGAATCTATAGATTGTTTGAAATACTCTGTAGAATATATATCCAACCATTCATTCTTATGGACCTCCTTCCAGTGCCAATTTTGCTGATGGGTCCTAAGTCCCTTGATTCAACAAAAGTAACCAAACTCGCCACCGAGGTGCAATTAGAGTCTGCAACGTTTAATAGTGGAATGGTTCTCTAGATATTGCGATCTGATCAAATTATCGATGGGATTTATGTTTGGACTATTCTCTTTTGTATTTTCTCTTGGGTGGGACCGATATGAGATGTAAGTCGGTATAAACCAACTTGGTAAGAAACAAGATTGAGTTTTAAACTATTGGGGAAGAGGCTAAGCTTGGGATAACCTGTTGCTCAAGCATTCAGACGGAAATTTTATACCATAGGCCTAGTACTAATACATTAACCATGTGAGCATCCAATTATTGTCTGAGATACTAATTACCAGAAAGAAAACACATATAAAATAAGATAGTGGCAAGAAAAATAGTTCATCTACCATAGTCATTCATCACATAATAACACAATGATTCATATTCATCATTAAAGAAAAGAACAACAAAAAATTGCACTAGATAACTTGACAACATAATTAATTTCTCTTACTCATTACAAAATCATTCATGAAACAAGATAGGAAATAGTTCTTCTCCACGTCCAATCACACATGCAGTTATAACTTGTATCTTGTCCAGAAGGAATTCTCTATTAATGGTATCTCGGAAATAATTCTTAAAAAAACCAAAACATAATAGTTTCTTGCAACAACCATCGACCCTTAACTAATTGGTCGATGTTCTTATTTATAACATAAAATTCCACTGAAAATAACGGCTAAGGGTAGTTTGAACAAAACAAAATTCACCACGTGGCATCCTCTTCTAACAGTTTCTTTAATAGTCAACTCAAGATATCACTTGAAAGGGTGACTTTCCTGATACTCCGACCAACTGATAAGAAAATCCTCGCAATTTTGGACCCATGGAAATCTATGCTTCTCCATCGGAGCTGCGTAAATTCCTCTGATGTCCACCGCATCGCTCAGTACTTCACTAGACTGGTGTTTAACTACTGTAGCATTGTCTGAGCCTTCATCGAATGTTCCATAAATCTTTGCACTTTTCCTGGTGTTGTATCGGTCACCTTGGCTATCTTTTCGACACATAGTGAATCCTACTTGGCATGTGATCCGACTATGTCGCACAAGTCGATGAAGTTATCGGGGGTTCCCAACTCGGGGAGTCTGATATCCTTCATTGATTTATTGATTTTTGGACTTGGTTTCTCCCTTATTCCTGGGTAAAGTCACGGAGCCAATGTTTCTCAGTAGTCAGAGATATCTTTCCTTCACTCGAGATTAAAATCATTTTTTAGAAATTGCTTATAGAACAATACTTGGAAAAAATGTATAAAAAACATGAGCGGGAAGAAAAACAAACTAATGCATACCTCTAAAGCTTGCCAAGCATGGTTGTTTGATACTTACATGATCTCTGCAACCTTTTGGATTACCTGTACCGTCTTTGTTGGCGACGCCATCTTCTTTAGTTGGGGTGAGTTACATCCGTACACCATAGCATGGAATATTAGGTACGAAAAACATGAGAGTCAAAGTCACGCCAGTGGTCGGTTGGCCCTTGGGGTAGAGAAAGGATGTCAGAGCTGAACATGTGCCAAAAGTACGAGAAATTTCCTAGAATATCGGATATTGTTATGAGTGAAGTCATTAAATGCTTCCAATCGAGGAAAATGTCTCTCATGGGAGTCACATAAACAAGTGCATCGACCATCATCAGCTCATTATGGAGGCTGAGGGAAATGAAAGGAATCGAGATGATCATACCACACATCCTCCATAATTCCTATTGGTTGCATCTCGCATTCCCTTGGTCATACTAGTCACGCAGATGTGGCACAGTCATTCTTTGAAATGTCCTGTCGCAAGGCATTCAGTGTCCCCTAGCACATTTCGGCTCGTTGACCCACTTTGTTATAAATTATAGATGTTTTGAAAGATTTCTATTCATTTCACCGATCTTATGAACTAGTGAAGATTCGTCTTGTGAGCCCAATTTTATCAATCTTTGTGTTTTGGTCTTTTGTCCAGTCACGAACGTCTAAACAAATACCTTGTCGTGCCATGGGATATAATCAAAATGCAAGGCGGGGTTTGCGAGGCAATCAGATCTCCAGGCCTGAGCCCCAACATGTCGGGGACTCATTCTTATTGGCAGCAGGTATTCCCGAGGTTCCAAAGGAAAATTATGACCTTCGTGCGGAATCTATAGTGTTGCTCCGTGTAGATACCGAAGTGGAAGAAAATACGTCAGAAGGACGCAGGTTGGAGAAAATTCCCCCTCCTCAGAAGATACCGTGGAGGAGAGGGAGGCATTGGAAAAACAAGGAAGTTGGGGAACACCAAAACCCAGTCGAACCGTGTGCACGATCAACTACCGAAGAGTCCTTAATGTGCATTATTCGACTTGAACCGTTCGAAACCGCAAGTTGGGGAAGCAGGAAAAAAACAAGAAGGATGGAAAATTAGGGTTATAACATTCGACATCCTAACCAATAGCTGGAATAGGCACAATGTTCCATAATTGAACTTTACCAGGAGAATATAGAGTTAAGACAACAATTTGCGGCAAAGAACCTTGAGGTGTCAGCACCGCAAGGTCATGAATGTAATGTAACATGGCTTAAAAGACAACTTTGGGAAGCAAAATATATGATCGTGCAGATACACAAAGTTTAGAGGGTATTAGAAGAAAAGAACATGAAAACACCCCAACGAGTGTGGAGTATCTCGGGAGAAAATTCACACGCAGAAAAGACATGAATGACAAACACTACTGTTTTGTTTTCTCGGATGTGACACATATTTTTTTGATAAATTTCCCTGTTTGTTTTGAAAATGTTCACGTCCTCAATGTGACCGGGTCGGTTGGCCAAAAGGTGTTGGTAGTGTTTATTGTATGTAACCCAAGCCCGACGGAAATCTTAATATATAAAATTTCAAAAATTTTCTGAAAGGATTCAAGTCATAGAAATTGAATACATTGTTTCCCTCTTTGTGTGGAAAACCGCATTCTTGTAAATTAGCCTTGATTTTATAAGTAGCATAGCTCTAAGTTTATTTGTATTTTGGTTGATATTTCCCTAACAAAAACTCCCAATGCCGATTGATGCTAACAAGGCATCACTGACTTGGGACTCATTAAATAAAACCTGGAAATCAGTTCGTGGGTAATGGTCGGACTCGGGACTTTGTTTAAGTCGAACAAAATAAAATGAGATTAACATTACAATTGTCGATGCTAGATGAGTATCGGGGATCGACCTTCAGGAATAAAAATAGCGCGCAGTATCTTAGTGGGTTATCATCCTTCAAACCTCCCGATACCGAAAATGTTTTGGAAGTCGGCGATCGACGATTATTATTTCATTTTCATTCAATGCTTATTATTTTAACTTTTCTCCAATGTTGAGAGAATCGATCATCGACGATATCCTTGGTGAATTTCGTTCACGAAATAAAACGCCCGTTCACCGACGCCGATGAGGATCGGCGATCGGCGACTGCGGTGTTCCCAAGTGATTTTCTTCCTCCTGTAATTCTTTCTGATGACGAGTCCGCGAATGCGCTGGGAAAATTTTTGGGTGTCGATTCTTTAGTTATTTAAGTTATAGATTTCTCACATGTTTAAGCAAGATTTTAAGGATTTAGCGAGAATAAAAAATGATAAGAAAAGGACACATTTTTTTCATATTAGACAATGCCAAAAGATCAAGTGGTACCCAAAAAGGTGAAACTTCATGTAGACTTTTTAGGGTGTGTTGAGTGCTCAACACCAACCTGGTTGATGCGTTGTTGATGCACTTAATTATGATTATGTGCGACCCTCTTTCTATGCCATACATCTTATTCATTTCCTCGGCTAGTGCCTTCTCCTTTGTTTTTTCATCAAGGAACTNACATCCTCCATAATTCCTATTGGTTGCATCTCGCATTCCCTTGGTCATACTAGTCACGCAGATGTGGCACAGTCATTCTTTGAAATGTCCTGTCGCAAGGCATTCAGTGTCCCCTGGCATATTTCGGCTCGTTGACCCACTTTGTTATAAATTATAGATGTTTTGAAAGAGTTCTATTCATTTCACCGATCTTATGCACTAGTGAAGATTCGTCTTGTGAGCCCAATTTTATCAATCTTTGTGTTTTGGTCTTTTGTCCAGTCATGAACGTCTAAACAAATACCTTGTCGTGCCATGGGATATAATCAAAATGCAAGGCGGGGTTTGCGAGGCAATCGTATCTCCAGGCCTGAGCCCCAACATGTCGGGGACTCATTCTTATTGGCAGCAGGTATTCCCGAGGTTCCAAAGGAAAATTATGACCTTCGTGCGGAATCTATAGTGTTGCTCCGTGCAGATACCGAAGTGGAAGAAAATACGTCAGAAGGACACAGGTTGGAGAAAATACCCCCTCCTTAGAAGATACCGTGGAGGAGAGGGAGGCATTGGAAAAACAAGGAAGTTGGGGAACACCAAAACCCAGTCGAACCGTGTGCACGATCAACTGCCGAAGAGTCCTTAATGTGCATTATTCGACTTGAACCGTTCAAAACCGCAAGTTGGGGAAGCAGGAAAAAAACAAGAAGGATGGAAAATTAGGGTTATAAAATTCGACATCCTAACCAACAGCTGGAACAGGCACAATGTTCCATAATTGAACTTTACCAGGAGAATATAGAGTTAAGACAACAGTTTGCGGCAAAGAACCTTGAGGTGTCAGCACCGCAAGGTCATGAATGTAATGTAACATGGCTTAAAAGACAACTTTGGGAAGCAAAAGATATGATTGTGCAGATACACAAAGTTTAGAGGGTATTAGAAGAAAAGAACATGAAAACACCCCAACGAGTGTGGAGTATCTCAGGAGAAAATTCACACGCAGAAAAGACATGAATGAAAAACACTACTGTTTTGTTTTCTCGGATGTGACACATATTTTTTTGATAAATTTCCCTGTTTGTTTTGAAAATGTTCACGTCCTCAATGTGACCGGGTTGGTTGGACAAAAGGTGTTGGTAGTGTTTATTGTATGTAACCCAAACCCGACGGAAATCTTAATATATAAAACTTCGAAAATTTTCTGAAAGGATTCAAGTCATAGAAATTGAATACATTGTTTCCCTCTTTGTGTGGAAAACCGCATTCTTGTAAATTAGCCTTGATTTTATAAGTAGCGTAGCTCTAAGTTTATTTGTATTTTGGTTGATATTTCCCTAACAAAAACTCCCAATGCCGATTGATGCTAACAAGGCATCACTGACTTGGGACTCATTAAATAAAACCTGGAAATCAGTTCGTGGGTAATGGTCGGACTCGGGACTTTGTTTAAGTCGAACAAAATAAAATGAGATTAACATTACAATTGTCGATGCTAGATGAGTATCGGGGATCGACCTTCAGGAATAAAAATAGCGCGCAGTATCTTAGTGGGTTATCATCCTTCAAACCTCCCGATACCGAAAATGTTTTGGAAGTCGGCGATCGACGATTATTATTTCATTTTCATTCAATGCTTATTATTTTAACTTTTCTCCAATGTTGAGAGAATCGATCATCGACGATATCCTTGGTGAATTTCGTTCACGAAATAAAACGCCCGTTCACCGACGCCGATGAGGATCGGCGATCGGCGACTGCGGTGTTCCCAAGTGATTTTCTTCCTCCTGTAATTCTTTCTGATGACGAGTCCGCGAATGCGCTGGGAAAATTTTTGGGTGTCGATTCTTTAGTTATTTAAGTTATAGATTTCTCACATGTTTAAGCAAGATTTTAAGGATTTAGCGAGAATAAAAAATGATAAGAAAAGGACACATTTTTTTCATATTAGACAATGCCAAAAGATCAAGTGGTACCCAAAAAGGTGAAACTTCATGTAGACTTTTTAGGGTGTGTTGAGTGCTCAACACCAACCTGGTTGATGCGTTGTTGATGCACTTAATTATGATTATGTGCGACCCTCTTTCTATGCCATACATCTTATTCATTTCCTCGGCTAGTGCCTTCTCCTTTGTTTTTTCATCAAGGAACTACACGGGGCTCTCCCCCCAATATGGAAAACTTGTAATATACACAATGTGCTCTACGTCTATCAAGATAGGCTCTTCCACCCATAGGTATCCTCTGTGGGTAACTACCATTAGTTTCTTGATGCAGTTGTTTACGTCACAACCCCTTCCAAAGTGTGGGATTTCCAACAAGATTAGAATCTCAGTGTTGGCCAGTCTGATTGCCCACTGTTTTGGTTTGACAATTGGCTCACTGAAGGGTCCTATACCCATGATATCCAGGTAAGCTTGCTTTTTGAACTCAGGAAAATTTTCCATGTCGGTCACATCGTGATCCGAGTACCATAGTTTTTCCATGCATCCTAATAGGTTAGCCATGACACACACCCCTTCCGGAATGCACGATAAGACTATGGTTGTTGTGGCCTACCGATGCGATGATCTTGCTACTGGTTTCTTGCCATTCCACTATGGTGGATGACTGAAGGTTCCAACCTCCATTGTTATTTCCTTTGTATACTCCTATGGTCGGCCAGTGACATATTCTACTATGCCTTCCTATTGCTTCTCCAACACTGTTGTGTGTGACCTCTCAAGCATGACCGTTTCTGTCTAGTTTGGGACCGTCCCATTAACTCTTGGGGCTTCTTCAGGGTTTTCAGGTTGCGGAGGATTTCCTGTGTCCTTTGCCTACTAGCTATGTCCCACTTCCAACATATCGATATCCATGCCCACTAGTGTTGTTTGTTGGGTTTCCTCCACCACTGGTGTGGGGCTCGTTGGTTCCATATTGAGAGAAGCGATTTCATCCAAGTTTATGAATTTTGTAGTCCATGGTGGTTCCTATCCATTTCCCTGTGGTTGTTGAGGTTCTCTAAGGTTGCTTCGAGGTCGTCTATAGGATTGGCTTGACGCTCCTATCTTGGGTGGTACCATGGTGGTAACAATGGTCTCCGTCGATCTTAGTTCATTCTATAACTCCTAAAAAATCGCTATGTTCTCTGGATACTTTGTTTCTCTATGTTTTCCTCAATTTCATAATAACCCTTTTGATACCCACGTGCTTTCCTTATATGGGAATCGTGCAAAACTTATTAGAGATGTTACCCAAGTTGTATTTTGAATGAACTGGTGCTTCCTACATACCTAACATTGAATTCCCTTAACGTCACCGGTCGACATTATTACTGCGGCATCCCGTCAATTTTTCTTGACATTCAATTTTGATAGACGTCGTCAGTTGGAGCCTATTTGTCATACCCGCCATTTCAACAATTTTCGCCTTTTTCTGACCATTGGTCCTTTCTCCGTTGCACTAGTTGTTCCAAGTGTGTGTGAACATTCTCTTTTCGTCGCACTATGTCTCCTTTTGCTGGTTGTTTTATTTTGATGTTTGGCGCGGTAACCCTTATGTTGTTGCATGAAACCCTTTGTTTTTGTTTTTTAAGTGCTAGGGGGTCGACTCTCTCACCCAAGAGATCCGAGTTCAAGTCCAGACAATGGAGCCATTTGTTGGATTTTAGTTACTCTTCTACTCTATCATTCATCTACTTTGATCCTATTTGACCCAGGTTCAAACTTAGTAAGCTCCCAATAAAATCCCTCTAAAACTATCGGCCCCTTTGGTAGACCAGAAGGAAACACAACACATAAAGTGCACTGCGCAGTCTCACCTGAGATAAATCTATGGGTGGTTACAATAATCAGGTGTTTGCAACCTGGGGAAGAGTGGAGTTCTATGGTTGTATCTTGTAATCTTTATTTATTCAGTCTAAGATTTGACTATATTAGTCATTCTATCCATGTATGTGAAATAACATATCTAACTAGTTAATTCATTCATCTAACATTCACAACTTAACAACAATAAAAATGCACACTTTCATTCACATAACACAGGTGTTACCGTATTTCACCCCGTCCCGGGATATGTCCACAAAGATCTGGCTCTCAAGCTCTTTTTTATGGTTCACGAATATGTCATGCCACACGTGTTTACAATCTTAGATCTTACTCTCTTCAATAGGCTCCTCGATCCTTGTGAGGCTGACTATTTCACACCAGGCTCCTCAGCTTGTGATCTAACCCTCAGGATCAAGTTTATCGTTGCCTCTCTAGCTCACCAGCTTACTGAATAGTACAATTCTTACAACTCTCTACCATCTATTCTCTTTTTCTTCTCTCTCTCTCTCTCAATCAACCTCTTGGTTGGGGTCCTTTTCTCCCTCTAAGTATTACTTATTTATATTCTTGGATTATTATCCATTACAATACATTACAAAAAATCTAACCCTAGCATCGTTAGGTCTTCCTTGCATGCACACCTCACCTAATTCCCTCACATGTGCTACTTTTCCTTCCAGATGTCCCTTCCTCCTTGCTTGCTTCTCTTCCCCAAAATATTATTTTCTACTGACTAGGCCTACATCCAACACCCCATCTTCCATGATCCATCTTGTTTTCCTATGCCAACCAAGTTCCCCTTATATATCCCCAAATTTTAAGGGAAGCCAAGTGAGGATCTAGAAAATCATTTCACGAACTTTCATCTTCGATGCTCATATAATAAGATCACTGATGATGTTTCTTGAGATTTCTAGATTCAAACTATGTATAAAATTTTGAAACTAAAGCACTTGTGACTAATGGTTATTCAAATTATCAAATCAACAAGGACTTTCTCTCCACTACAAGGAGAGCACCTTCTAGTAGAGGTTTTTTTGAACGTTTTTAGTGTTACAAAATCTGGCAAAATTTTCAAAAAACCCTCTGCTACAACCTCCTCTATTGGCTGCAGAGGTTTTAGCGGATGTAACTAAAAAATTTTGGGTAGGGGGAGGTTGTAGCAGAGGTTTTTTTTTTCCAANTAGCTCTAAGTTTATTTGTATTTTGGTTGATATTTCCCTAACAAAAACTCCCAATGCCGATTGATGCTAACAAGGCATCACTGACTTGGGACTCATTAAATAAAACCTGGAAATCAGTTCGTGGGTAATGGTCGGACTCGGGACTTTGTTTAAGTCGAACAAAATAAAATGAGATTAACATTACAATTGTCGATGCTAGATGAGTATCGGGGATCGACCTTCAGGAATAAAAATAGCGCGCAGTATCTTAGTGGGTTATCATCCTTCAAACCTCCCGATACCGAAAATGTTTTGGAAGTCGGCGATCGACGATTATTATTTCATTTTCATTCAATGCTTATTATTTTAACTTTTCTCCAATGTTGAGAGAATCGATCATCGACGATATCCTTGGTGAATTTCGTTCACGAAATAAAACGCCCGTTCACCGACGCCGATGAGGATCGGCGATCGGCGACTGCGGTGTTCCCAAGTGATTTTCTTCCTCCTGTAATTCTTTCTGATGACGAGTCCGCGAATGCGCTGGGAAAATTTTTGGGTGTCGATTCTTTAGTTATTTAAGTTATAGATTTCTCACATGTTTAAGCAAGATTTTAAGGATTTAGCGAGAATAAAAAATGATAAGAAAAGGACACATTTTTTTCATATTAGACAATGCCAAAAGATCAAGTGGTACCCAAAAAGGTGAAACTTCATGTAGACTTTTTAGGGTGTGTTGAGTGCTCAACACCAACCTGGTTGATGCGTTGTTGATGCACTTAATTATGATTATGTGCGACCCTCTTTCTATGCCATACATCTTATTCATTTCCTCGGCTAGTGCCTTCTCCTTTGTTTTTTCATCAAGGAACTTCACGGGGCTCTCCCCCCAATATGGAAAACTTGTAATATACACAATGTGCTCTACGTCTATCAAGATAGGCTCTTCCACCCATAGGTATCCTCTGTGGGTAACTGCCATTAGTTTCTTGATGCAGTTGTTTACATCACAACCCCTTCCAAAGTGTGGGATTTCCAACAATATTAGAATCTCGATGTTGGCCAGTCTGATTGCCCACTGTTTTGGTTGGACAATTGGCTCACTGAAGGGTCCTATACCCATGATATCCAGGTAAACTTTCTTTTCGAACTCAGGAAAATTTTCCATGTACCATAGTTTTTCCGAGTACCATAGTTTTTCCATGCATCCTAATAGGTTAGCCATGACACACACCCCTTCCAGAATGCACGATAAGACTATGGTTGTTGTGGCCTACCGATGCGATGATCTTGCTACTGGTTTCTTGCCATTCCACTATGGTGGATGACTCAAGGTTCCAACTTCCATTGTTCTTTCCTTTGTATACTCCTATGGTCGGCCAATGACATATTCTACT
Organism: Picea glauca; assembly: GCA_000966675.3. Lineage (NCBI taxonomy): Eukaryota > Viridiplantae > Streptophyta > Pinopsida > Pinales > Pinaceae > Picea > Picea glauca. Next base: position 39,927 of record JZKD02S2001348.1, on the reverse strand, counting down.
ATGCCTTACTATTGCTTCTCCAGCACTGTTGTGTGTGACTTCTCAAGCATGACCGTTTCTGTCTAGTTTGGGACCGTCCCATTAACTCTTGGGGCTTCTTCAGGGTTTTCAGGTTGCGAAGGATTTCCTGTGTCCTTTGCCTGCTAGCTATGTCCCACTTCCAACATATCGATATCCATGCCCACTAGTGTTGTTTGTTGGGTTTCCTCCACCACTGGTGTGGGGCTCGTTGGTTCCATATTGAGAGAAGCGATTTCATCCAAGTTTATGAATTCTGTAGTCCATGGTGGTTCCTATCCATTTCCCTGTGGCTGTTGAGGTTCTCTAAGGTTGCTTCGAGGTCGTCTATAGGATTGGCTCGACGCTCCTATCTTGGGTGGTACCATGGTGGTAACAATGGTCTCCGTCGATCTTAGTTCATTCTGTAACTCCAAAAAAATCGCTATGTTCTCTGGATACTTTGTTTCTCTATGTTTTCCTCAATTTCATAATAACCCTTCTGATACCCACGTGCTTTTCTTATATGGGAATCGTGCAAAAATTATTAGAGACGTTACCCAAGTTGTGTTTTGAATGAACTGGTGCTTCCTACATACCTAACATTGAATTCCCTTAACGTCACCGGTCGACATGATTACTGCGGCATCCCGTCAATTGTTCTTGACATTCAATTTTGATAGACGTCGTCAGTTGGAGCCTATTTGTCATACCCGCCATTTCAACAATTTTCGCCATTTTCTGACCATTGGTCCTTTCTCCGTTGCACTAGTTGTTCCAAGTGTGTGTGAACATTCTCTTTTCGTCGCACTATGTCTCCTTTTGCTGGTTGTTTTATTTTGATGTTTGGCGTGGTAACCCTTATGTTGTTGCGTGAAACCCTTTGTTTTTGTTTTTTAAGTGCTAGGGGGTCGACTCTCTCACCCAAGAGATCCGAGTTCAAGTCCAGACAATGGAGCCATTTGTTGGATTTTAGTTACTCTTCTACTCTATCATTCATCTACTTTGATCCTATTTGACCCAGGTTCAAACTTAGTAAGCTCCCAATAAAATCCCTCTAAAACTATCGGCCCCTTTGGTAGACCAGAAGGAAACACAACACATAAAGTGCACTGCGCAGTCTCACCTGAGATAAATCTATGGGTGGTTACAATAATCAGGTGTTTGCAACCTGGGGAAGAGTGGAGTTCTATGGTTGTATCTTGTAATCTTTATTTATTCAGTCTAAGATTTGACTATATTAGTCATTCTATCCATGTATGTGAAATAACATATCTAACTAGTTAATTCATTCATCTAACATTCACAACTTAACAACAATAAAAATGCACACTTTCATTCACATAACACAGGTGTTACCGTATTTCACCCCGTCCCGGGATATGTCCACAAAGATCTGGCTCTCAAGCTCTTTTTTATGGTTCACGAATATGTCATGCCACACGTGTTTACAATCTTAGATCTTACTCTCTTCAATAGGCTCCTCGATCCTTGTGAGGCTGACTATTTCACACCAGGCTCCTCAGCTTGTGATCTAACCCTCAGGATCAAGTTTATCGTTGCCTCTCTAGCTCACCAGCTTACTGAATAGTACAATTCTTACAACTCTCTACCATCTATTCTCTTTTTCTTCTCTCTCTCTCTCTCAATCAACCTCTTGGTTGGGGTCCTTTTCTCCCTCTAAGTATTACTTATTTATATTCTTGGATTATTATCCATTACAATACATTACAAAAAATCTAACCCTAGCATCGTTAGGTCTTCCTTGCATGCACACCTCACCTAATTCCCTCACATGTGCTACTTTTCCTTCCAGATGTCCCTTCCTCCTTGCTTGCTTCTCTTCCCCAAAATATTATTTTCTACTGACTAGGCCTACATCCAACACCCCATCTTCCATGATCCATCTTGTTTTCCTATGCCAACCAAGTTCCCCTTATATATCCCCAAATTTTAAGGGAAGCCAAGTGAGGATCTAGAAAATCATTTCACGAACTTTCATCTTCGATGCTCATATAATAAGATCACTGATGATGTTTCTTGAGATTTCTAGATTCAAACTATGTATAAAATTTTGAAACTAAAGCACTTGTGACTAATGGTTATTCAAATTATCAAATCAACAAGGACTTTCTCTCCACTACAAGGAGAGCACCTTCTAGTAGAGGTTTTTTTGAACGTTTTTAGTGTTACAAAATCTGGCAAAATTTTCAAAAAACCCTCTGCTACAACCTCCTCTATTGGCTGCAGAGGTTTTAGCGGATGTAACTAAAAAATTTTGGGTAGGGGGAGGTTGTAGCAGAGGTTTTTTTTTTCCAANAAATTTTTCAAAAAACCCTCTGCTACAACCTCCTCTATTGGCTGCAGAGGTTTTAGCGGATGTAACTAAAAATTTTTGGGTAGGGGGAGGTTGTAGCAGAGGTTTTTTTTTTCCAATGTTGTTCTTGTCAAAACACACCGGTGCAGTATTGAAAAACACGCACCGACACGTTACTATAATAAAAAGCACCAGTACATTAATATAATAAAAGTTCCCCAGGTCTTAATATAATAACAAAATGCCCTGATGTGTTTATAACTATTGCGCACCGATTTCTCCTTTTTTCGTCGTATACAGAGCACCGATGCTCTTATAATTACTAAGCATCGATTCCATGTTGTTTTTGTATGACACGCTGGTACACTTTAGGATTCATCCACCCTGGTGCGTTTAAGTTATAATTAGCCCCAATGTGATCACACTATTCCGAGACACAATGTGTTTAATATAACACACGCCTCTGTGCTTGTGTAATTAGTACACATTGGTATCTGTTTTACCATGTGCACTAAAGGGTAGTGAAATTTTGAATATTCGAGGTGAGATGTCGGCACCATTATTTTTAGTATGCACCGATGTGTATATTATAGTAAAAGAACCGATGTGTAAGTAATATTTAGAATCCCAATGCGTATAATAAATATAACTCACCGGTATGAAAATTATTTTTTGTGCCATGGTTTATATTTCAAAAGCGAGCACCGTACAAGTTTGAAATGATAAATATTATTGTAAGTTATATAGTTTATGGAACGATGTGTTTTCTTAATAGTACGTACTAGTGCATTATTATAATTAATATGTATTGTTGCATATGATGCCTCAAAATGCACCGATGTCTATGGCACGAACTATCTAGTGAGTTCAAAATAATACAGTGCACTAATATGTATATAATTTAATTCATTTCTTTTACAGATTTTCAATTAATTATCTCAAAATCAAATATTTTTTATAATAATATTGTTTTATATTTATGTATTTCATTTGGATAATGATTGCATTGATGTGTTATCCAACCAATTAAACCTATGCTATTTGTAAGAATGTAAATCATCCACATATTAATTATTTAGCAACACAACATTTTACAACATTCGACAATGCAATGAAATAAGAAATCCATTTTATTATATATGAACAAGAGACCCATTGTTAGACAAAAATGAATAATGTAAAGGTCCAGTACAATAATGAAATTTCAACCAATTTTTAGTTGTTACACTTATTGGTAACATGTCCTCATACAATTGGGACAATATGTCGAGTACATTAAACAAAATCTCTAATTTTCAGAGACAAATATTCCAAAACATACAACTTGCAGTAACATTCAATTATATCGATTTCCATTCATTAGTTGAACTGTTGACATTTCTTGAGCTACATGCACGCCTCATTTTTTCATCACATGTAGGTGATATTGTACTTTGGTTTTTTAACATAATGTTTTCTTGATCAGATTTTTTTTTTATGTTCTGCCCCTTCATCTTCCATCTACAAACATACAAATAAATTGTAATAAGTATATCTACATTTGTATAGTAGAATATACATGATTGTGTAAATAAAAAAACATACCATAGCACCAAGTATTTCATAAACAATACACATTATTTCAAATCCATGCTTCACAAATTCTCTCAAAATATCCTCTGATGTCTACATTCCATACTATGTTTCCTGCATGTTTAATACGACATGACAAATGCCAGTCAATATAATCAATATAAAGTTTTCATGTTTTTTCATTAATTATAAAACAAAATAAGTTAAACAACATATCTACTTACAAATTGTTCAATTAAATTTTTATTCTTCAACATATACTCACAACCCATACTTAACCCAATGTTTGTCAATTCATGAGTTGGCTCCTCTTTGTATGTTAACAATAAGTATACGATATCAATGGAGAAGTGTAAATTAATTATTTAAAATATAAAGATCACAAGAAACATTAAATCTTAAGAAAGGCTAAAAACATAAATACTCACAAAGTTTGCAATCAACCATTTTATTCCTTGTCATCCTGTCTTATGTGATGAATGGATTCTAATTGTTTTTCTTTTCTGGAAGAAAACAATTGAAAATTAGTATTTCACATGATACTTAAATTTGATGTACATAAAATAATAAATAAATGATTACATACCTCTTGTGCACATTGTAGTTGGGATGACTCTCGTTGTGATGAAATTATGTTTATTTATTTTAACATTTTCTTCTACACTTTTTTGCACATCCCTACCGACATATCTTGGTTTTCCCCTTGTTTATCCCTTGGAATTTTTAAAATCTCCCTGAAAAAATAAATATATAAAAATTATTATTTCAAAAAAACAATTCTCAGTGCATATATTAAGATAATTCAAACCGGGGCGTCAACAATATTTATATGCCTTAGTGTGTCAAACATACATATACGAACCCGTATAGTATAATAGTGTCATTGAAAAATTGAAAATGTTTTAGAAATTTTTGTATTTAGCCAATGCTTTAAGAATTAAGAAAAGCATGGCTTCGTAAATACTATTTATTATGCATTGTCGAGTAGTGAAAAAATTTAAAATAAATGGAAATTTCCATATAAAACAATATTTTTTCTATTTTAAACTCAATGATGCACTTTTAAGACAATGCGCCCTGGTGTGTGCTTAGGTAAAATGTGCACCGTCGACCGTAAAAATCATTTTTTAATAATATTCAAATTGAAATAAAGAGGTTTTATATACAAACAAATAAACATCAGTGTGCTTACTATCTACAGAGTGCACCAGTCACCGTGAAGGCGTTTAAAAAAAAATGAAAGTGATAGGATGGTTTGGGATCCAATGCAATGAGTGATTTCATTGCAAAAGATAGGAAACACCCATATATAAATAACCAAACGCTATAAATATATTTTTCTTAAAAAAATTTCTTCTTGTGAAATATAGAAGTAGAAAGCAAAAGAATAGTGAGGAAATTAGGGCTTCCAATACTGAAGGTAACTATGAAATCCTTTTTTGTTTTGTTTGGGAATGCACTGAAAATTGTTTGAATCAAATAGGAAAATGATTAAGATGATTAATATAATTAAATCATATACCTGAAATTTCTCCTCTGCAGATTTCTATGTGATCTATAGTACTCCCCCCTAAAATTTGGCTCTTTGAAAAAAATCCACCCACATGGAAATCTTTGTTGCACAAATATCCTCTCTAAAATTTGGCAAACAATAAAACAATGAATAGGGATTTTATTTATAAACACAAAAACGAAAATTCCCACTTATTTGTTTATTG
>JZKD02S2001348.1:0-21501 GCA_000966675.3 Picea glauca | reverse complement strand
AAAATCTAAATGTCGCACTTTGATTGAGGTACCTAGTGACCAAATTTTAGAACATCTACCCAGGTGGAAATTGTGGGCTGCAATTGCACCTTGATCAGATTTTGTGTGGCTATTGGGAAATATCACTAGCTCTTTCAGGATATGCCCCCTTTACCCCTCATTAGAACTGATTATTTCATCCTTCACTAGTTTCTCTTCCGGTGACTTCAGACCCCACTGTTGAGTACTGTTGGAAGGTCCAGTGCTATTTGAGAGGAAGGACATTACGTCTTTTAGGACACGAGCATTTGTTTTCTTTGATTCCCCACGCAAAAAAAACCCACTTATCCACATATATGCTTCTTTTTAAAAACACTTTATGTATGATGCACTTTTGATTACATTTTGATTTAGATATATATATTGTGTAAAGTACAAAATTTGCAACAAAGGCTCTTGTTTATTTTCTCTCATCACATTTTGCACACATCCACTCAGCTAGTCGGACATCATAGGGGACCCACAAAAATCCCATTGTTCTAGACGCTTACTAAACCTCCCTCCTATTTTAGGGGGAGTTCCTAGTCTTGCCAACTCATCGACACCACCTTTACACACTCCTGTGAGTGCCACTATTTTAGGATCAACTTTGCTCGGTTCTACATTACTTGGGTCCACTTCCCAAGTCCCTCCATCCACTCTCTTTCCTTTACACAGAAGTGGGGGGCCAACTTCCTCTCAAAGGGGAAGTACCAACCCACCTAGTCCCCCTAAAGGGTCAGGTTCACAAAACACTCACACCATGGCTGGAGCTAATCCTCCCCCCCCACTACAGATGCCATATTTGGCCTCTCTTAGTATACCAAATCTAAGCAAATTTACAAATGATCCTATATTGCATGACCCCACATGGATTGCAATGCCTACCAAACTACCTTCATACATCCCCAAGTTTGAAGGAAAGGCAGGAGATGACCCTGCCAACCATGTCATGAATTTCCACCTATGGTGCTCTTCCAACAACATTATGGATGATTCAATCAAACTATGATTATTTCAATGCACACTCACTGGCCCATCAGCCAAATGGTATGTAGACAAAAAATCAGGATCCCATGCGACTTTCGAGTCCTTGGCCAAATAACTTTTGACCTTCTTCCAATTACCAATCCGCCATGACAATGATCTTGAACTACTCTCTAATTTCAAACAAACCTCGTCCACACATATCGCTGATCACATTCACGAGTGGCGTTGTCGACGTAGTTTGTGCAAAGATGAAACCACCAAACAAAAGTTTCTTGATTGGTTTCTCTGATCACTTGTCTCCCTCCTTGGTAAAGATGTAGCTTCCACCTTCCCTCAATCTGAAGAGGAAGCCATCAGTAAGGCTCAACAATACGACCTCATCTATTCACAATCAGGGTAATTATACACAGTACTTCTAGATCTCCCAAAACCTGTGCCATTCGATCAAGACAAGCCCAGGATGTCTCACTCAACAAATGGATTGATTGGTAATACTACACACCACAGTCCTCAACCCCAACCACCACCAATGTATGGCACACCTCAATATTCGTCGGCATATGGGGGAACTTCTTATTACCCCCCACCCCCTTATCAACAACCATACCCTGTTGTTATTCCTCCACCCATCAGTGGGCCATCGCCGACACCCCCACTACACCCACCTATCCAAACAAGTTCTGGTACCCCCTCTACCTCAGCTTATACTCTAAGTACTAGTGAAAGCACCACGCCTTCCTACATACCTTAAGGATCACAACTCCCACAAAATCCGTACTTTCCATTCCCTGGTCCTCCACAGCCCATGGCACCCCCACACCCTCTTCAACCCTCTCCCGTTCATCAATATAAAGATTTTGAACAGTTGAATATGGCATATCCGACCCATCCGTCGAATAATGCCAAAAAAAAAGGAAGAAACAGAAACAATAAAAACCTTGGTCAAGGTGGGAATCAACCCCAACAAAACCAACCTACTGGGGGAAACCATAATCAAGGGAATCAGAATCCCCAGGGGGGAAATAACAACAGGAGTTAAGGCATAAATAATAATACTATTAAAACTACCTTCCCTTGTGCCCTTTGCGGTGAGTTCGGTCATTATACCCATCATTTCCCCCAAATCGTTGATTTTAAATAACTTAAAGACTCATGTAGTCTACCACATCCTCCAACACTGCCTGCCCCTCAGCAGGCCCCACAAAAATACGTGAAACAACCCCCCCCCAACTGTACTGCAAAATCCCATTCTGCACTAGGGTGTGATAAACACCCAACAAGACACACAACCTACCCTACCAAAGTTGGGATAGTACCTCAATCCAAACAATCTCGCAGATCATACCATCCTCCTCACCAGTGAGGAAGAAATCCTTCTGCAAACATGTAATCGTCAATATCGTGCACTTGCTGAGTCTCCTCCAACTCCCCCAGAAACAATACCAACACCGACGAGACCCCCATTGGTAATTCCACGCCCTAACGCCGAAACACCTCTTCGCATCCCTCGCATCCCATTACGCAGGAATGTCCACAACCCCCAGGCTAGGGCAGCTCATAATTACAGTTTGGTTGATGACTTAGCACACTCCCTAGCTGCCATGTCAGTCTTAGAGGTCCTTCAAACTTGTTCCACTCAGCGGAAATCATTACCTTCCGCCTTGGGGGTAGTCGACCCCATGGATATTCAACTCATCACATTTTATCTCGACAGTGGTGAACCTTTCCTTCCCTCTCTAATCGCTTTTCAAATCCTAGTAAAAATTCATAACATTACATTTCATCGGTGCATCATCGATGAAGGTGCATCCACATGCATTATGTCCAAATCTGTATGGCAGAAACTTGGTTCCTACGAACTCATACCATCTGCCATTACCTTACGAGCTTATGACGGACGACCATCATCTCCTGAAGGGATCTTCCAAAATGTCCCCGTAGAACTCAGGGGAAAGACCATTCTCATCGACATTGAAGTTATCGATGCCCCACTCGATTATAATATCTTGTTCAGGTCGTAGCTACATGTATGCTATGAAGGAAGTTGCCTCTTCAATCTTTCAAATGATGATGTTCCCCCATAACGAGAAGATCATTACCATTGACCAAGTCTCACATTACGAGCCTAACCCTTCTACCAACATCGTTAACATCCTCCCTCTCATACAAATGAGTCATGACGCATACCCACTCATCAAAATGGGTGCCAGAATTTTCAAAGACCCATCATTGTTAGGAACTTACCATAGTGCACCACCACTCCTTCATCCTTCCAATCAAGTATGTGTCGTATCATCCAACGGAATTGACATAGAGGATACCCTTCCTCCTAGGGAGGCTTATATCATATTTGACGTCCCACTAGTCACAGAGCTCCCCCCTCATGAGCCTCCTGTGAACTCGTTGACTCCACCAGTCCATGATTTCACCTCTCCCCAAGGCCATATCCCAGTTTGGGAGATAGTTCCCCAAGCCATTATGCAAATCCCCGTCTTTTACCCTCCACTAGGCATACAAGCTTTCCAAGTAGCCTCAACTCTCACCCTCCCTAATATGGTGTTAGCAATTCTAGTTTGGTACTTACATCCACCAGAGATGGTCCCTCAACCATCCCTTCCCCCCCAAATGGAAGGAATCCTGATGATGATTCCCATACTCACTCCTACCATACCCTCTACACCCCCACTCACTACCCTCCCCGCCACAGCTGGGGGAAGGTGAAAGAAGCAGGAGCCCATAGCTCTACTTCCCCAATGCGTCCAACCTCCTTGCATGCTATGTGAGAAAGATGGACACCAAACCAACAACTTCCCATCTCTACTCGAGTTACAGAACCTGATTCCACTCAATCCAACACCATCAACGCTCGCCACTCTAGCAAGTACTGCCGCTATCGCCCCTCACTCAAGTAGTAAAGGGCTATGAACCAAATTCGATTGCACTATATGTTCAGAATATGGCCATTACACACATCATTTCCCAGCACTATCATGCTTTCGACAGACATTAGCCGCAGTATGCCAAAGCTTCCAGAACAAAGCCAACCCAGCTACATCATCCCTACCAAAAATCACTGACATCCATTATGTCACGACTTCAGTCAATGAATGTATGAGATGCCCCTGCTCTGTATGTGAATCCTTAGATCATTTTACATACCAGTTTCCTATGATCATTGAATACCGACAACACTAGTTGACCCAGATTCAAACCCCTGCACCCCCTACAGAATCGATGATTGACCTGACCTTGTCACTAGATATTCTTCATATCATTTCTATTGAACCCGAGTCACTCCCAACATCTCCATGGTTCTTGGATGACTTATCCGAGGATTCACCCCCTAACCCCCCCAATTTTTCCATTCATTTCCCTACAGAAACTTTACATCCAACTACCACTGGTACTCCTCAGTACTTCGATATTTGGTTTATGTCAAGTGAACCATCGTAATCTCATTGCGTCTTCCCCCCTTCTTCTTCATCACCAAGGGATAACCACACGACAACAGTCACCGATATCACTCTTTACGACCCCTTGTATTCCCGCCAATTCCACTGTGACGAGGACATACTCGAAGAGTTAAACACCCCCGACTACCCATGGGATGCGCTACACCACATAGCACTCTTCTTTCCACAAGATGCCTCCTCACCTCCTAACCAACACCCCATATACACGGTCGAAACCAAGGATTTTATCCCATCATGACATATTGACTGGTTCAACAACCACATTCCCACTCCTGATGCTTTTGAAGAAGGCAACATGGCCAACATTTCCCTGACCATCAAAATCGATATTTCCATAAAAAATGGAGTCGTCGAGGAAATCACCATTGGCGTTGTTTGCACTCCTCAAGAAATCACTACCTATAAAGCCCTTTTCCAAGAATATCATAATATTTTTTCCTAGTCATACACATAAATGCCTGGCCTTGATCCCTCTATCGTCGAACATCGCATCGACACCTAGCCTGACATTACACCAGTTCGTCAAAAACAGTGACTGCTACACACATCCAAAGCAGTGGCCATCAAATCCGAGATTGACAAATCACGCGCGGCTGGATTTATCTACCCCATCGCCTATACATCATGGGTTTCCACCCCTGTACCCATTAACAAAAAATAGGGCACTATCCGTGTCTCCACGAACTTTCATGATCTCAATCACGCATGTCCCAAAGACAACTTTCCAACACCTTTCATCGATCAAATCATTGATGACTGCACTGGCCATGAGGCTTTATCCTTCATGGATGGTTTCTCTGGTTATAATCAAATCCAAATCCACCCAACCGATCAATACAAAACCGCATTCACTACCCTATGGGGTACTTTTGCATATCGTGTCATGCCTTTTGGCTTAAAGAATGCTAGCGCAACTTTCCAACGGGCTATGACCTACATTTTTAATGATCTATCTCATATCATCCTCACATACTTGGACGACATCATAGCTCGATCTAAGAAACGCACCCAACACCTTGATGATTTGCGGATCATCTTTCAACAGTGTCGTCAGTACAACATCCGCTTGAACTCCCTCAATTGCGTGTTTTGCGTCACTGCGAGGAACCTCCTCGGATTCATTGTTTCCCAAAGAGGTATTATTGTGGACCACCTCAAATTCCAAGCCATCACAAAAATTCCACCTCCCCAGAATTTACGTCAACTCCAGAGCCTACAGAGAAAAGCTAACTTTCTTCGGTGATTTGTCCCAGACTATGCCACCCGAGCACACAGTTTCCTTCACTTACTACACCACGACATCCCATTTCACTAGGATGAACATGCCCAAAAAGCATTTGACGATCTTAAAACAATGTTGTTTAACGCCCCTTTAATTAGTTTACCCGACTATAATCTCAACTATATCTTCTACATATCAGCATCAACTGTCTCAGTAGTAGGATTTCTCGTTCAAATCGGTGATGATGATCGTGAGCATGTCATTTACTATATTAGTAAAAACCTCTCAGGGCCACCCTTGAAGTATAAGCACGAAGAGAAACTAGCCTTTTCATTCATCCTCGCAGTCCAAAAAATGCGCCATTACATTATGCTTCGCACGACTAAGGTCGTAGCAGATTCCAACCCTATGCAATACTTGCTCAGCTGTCGGAAAATTAATGGAAAATTTGCCCGATGGATCATTATACTTCAGGAGTACGATCTTGAATTTTCAACACCCAAGAGAAAGAAATCTCTCATACTCGCCGAACTTGTCACGACCTCTCCCTCTGATACTACCAGTGCCCCCGTCAATACCGACTTCCTTGACGAACATCTCTTTTACATCACTTCGGATGATCCTTGGTACAACGACCTCCTCGTCTACCTCCGAACCCAAAATTTCGGTAACCACCTCTCACGAGATGATCATCGTCATATTCTCCACCAGGCCCCCCGCTATCTCCTCATCGAAGATATCTTATATCGGCGAGGGGTCGACACCATACTTCGTCGATGCTTGACTATTGACGAGGCCGATAGATTCTTGAACGACTGTCATAGCGGCGCATGTGGGGGCCATCTATCGGGAATGTCCACTACTCAGAAAATCATCCGAGCCGGTTATTTTTGGCCTACATTGTTTCACGATTGCATCCATGCCGTGAAGCGATGCGAGAAATGTTAGCTTTACGCCAACAAAGAACGAGCACCACTTGCTCTTCTTCACCCAGTCATTACTTCCAGCCCCTTTTGTAAATGGGGCATCAACTTCATGACTTGTAATCCCCCATCCAACAATGGAGACAAATACATTTTTGTCACAGTCGATTACTTCACAAAATGGGTTGAAGCTATGCCCACCTTCAACAACACTGCTGACACTGCAATGCGCTTTTTCTTTAATCACGTCATATCTCGTTTTGGAGTACCACTCCAACTAGTCTCCGATCATGGGAAACATTTTGGAAATGAGATTTTCGTCGAACTCTCATCTCGGTTAGGATTCTCCCACGAGTTTGCCTCACCATATTACCCCTAGTCTAATGGACAGGTCGAAGCAGTTAACAAGGTCCTCAAGACCATGTTATAGTGCACGGTTAATAAACATAAGACCAATTGGCATCATATGTTATTTTCCGTGCTATGGGCTTACCGTACGACCATGAAAATGGCCAATGGTTTCATACCATTTCATCTAGTCCATGGGGTTGAGGCCACTCTTCCCATCGAGTGCGAAATTCCCACCTTACGCACCGTAATTGAGATATTACCTGACACTACTCCAATGGAGCAACGCTTGTTGAACTTAGAGTCCATGGATGAAGATCGTAGATCTTCATTACAGAACAATGAGGTAGCCAAAAAATGGTCAAAGGCCACCTTTGATCACCATGTCAACCTTCGATCATTTCACGAAGTCGACCTCGTCCTTGCTTACAATATCGCTCACAATACCCTTGGTCATGGAAAATTTGAGTCACTATGGCATGGCCCCTACATTATCCAACATTGCCTCACCAAAGGCGCATACATCCTGGACTCTCTCGAAGGCATCTCTCTCAAAGAACCTGTCAACGAGTTATACTTAAAGAAATTTTACGCCTAAGCGTAGCCACTCTACTTTAGGTTATTCATTTTATAGTGTTTTTAATCTTTTTTCCATCCCTCACGTCTAAACTATCATTTATGCTATTGACAGATGCTTCCTCCACCGTCCTACCACATCGGTTATGCCGACAGTGCTAGCCGTTGGACACAAAACCTTGCTTCGGCAGCTTGGGCCCTCTATACCCCCTCACATGACATGCTCCACTCTAGCGGCATCTGTTTGGGTTCAACCACCAACACATAAGTTGAATACACTGTCGTCATTGGCCTCCTCGCTGATGCCTAGCATCATCATATTCTTCACCTTAGCATCTTTCTCAACTCTCATCTAGTCGTCCTCCAGCTCAACAATGTGTACCATGTCCGCGATCCTTGCCTCTTTCGCAAATACCTGCAAGTTAGAATTTTATCTCGACATTCTGATTTCATTACATTTACACATATTCCAAGAAAATTGAATCAAATTACAAATAACTTAGATAACATTGTGTTAGATTGGCATATATCACATCAAGATACCTCTACACATACATAAAACTATCAAAACCTGTCACAACATATATATAGATTAGACATCATCAAAACATTAACAAAACACATGTAAACATCACATAGACCCCAAAATGTATACTCATATATATAAATCGGTCCACAGTTCCATCAAAATATTTACATACAACTATACAAACATCCGCAGGCCAGTGAAGCACCTCGGTACAAAATTGGTGCCACTACACCAAAATGGGCTAACCAACCTATATAAAAAATAAAAAAATACATAGAGTGGCACTCAAAGTGCCTCTAGAGCACCACCTCCTGCCCCTCCCTCAAGCGGTGGTCCCCCACCCACTACTAGTCCCTCCAGACCGGGAGGTAACTGTTCGGTCATTGCAGCACCTGCTACTGCTGCTCGCCGCACCATGGCCCGCCACAATGACAGAACTCCCACACACTACTCCAGGATGCCCTCATCCTAGATGCGTGATGACATGCCCTTAGGAACGCCCTATAGAACCACCTCCAGGCGGCGACGAATATCCTCAAAATCTCCCCCAGCGTCCGTCGGAGGAGCATGCGATGGCCTGACACCTGGGTCATCAAAACGATGTCTCCTCGCTGCTCTCTCATCCTCAGCTGGTCTCGCCTCGGCATCCTTGCATCATCGTCTCTCTCCTACCCGCAACCCTCCCCGCGGCGGTATCCCTAGCTCCTGGCGAGCCGACACTCTCTACAACTCAACCTCATGCCTGCGAGGTCCCACATCTACACATACAAATAACCAAATGATAGTATCAACATATATACAAAATACATATGTCATGCTATCTCAAAAATCAACATATCAAACTCATAAACATACCTCGGTGATCAAATACCTCCCCTAGAGGTAACACCATGTCCGGATCACCATGGAAGTCAACACTAGCGTATGGATACTGCAATATAACCTGTGGCATCTACCGCCACACCTGTGTCGCCTCAGTTGTGAAAAAATGGCCACCCTCGCCACCACCGTGCCGAACCAAAATCGTCGACCACTGCCTCAATTGAGGCTCTCGCACTCCAGGAGCGCCCAATAAAATCCTAGGGCGCAACATCGACACCCTCTCCAAAAACCAGGCCACCAAGATGGACCCAAAAGAAAAATCCCCTGTGTCGGTCGATCGACATCTGTCCAGCTGCCCTACCATCCTGGCAAGCAGTTTCAACCCCCAAGCAAAGTGCTCCCCAGCTAGTGCCCTCCCCATAACCATCAGTTGACCACCATTGATCCGTTGAGTCGCTAGCGACCCATACACCCTCACAATTATCGCTGCTACACAACGATGTGCTAGAGCATCCATCACCCCGATGCTCACGATGGAGCCCGACATGTAGTTCTCCCTCAAATAATACCTCCGGCCCAAGGTCGCTAATGACACGTCCATAGGTAACATCGGCTCTGCTAGTAGGGGTGTTCCCTGAAAAGGGAGCCCAGTCAAAAGGTATATGTCCTCCACCGCAGTGAAGGTGATCTGCTCTCCCCGCACCATAAAGCAATGCAGGTCCAGACTCCACATCCGGATCAGAAACTGCAGGAGATACTCCTAATCCCGTATCAAAGATCACTCGAAGAACTTCAATAGCCCACAGGCTGCCAAAGTGGCACGTACCCATGGCTCCTCAATAGCCATGGCATCCCTCAACTGGGACCAATCCCGCTCTCGCCAGCCGACCGACATCGTGAAAAATGATCGCCTACAACCACATAATATAGACCTAGGTCAGCCACATTGACCATAAAAAATATTCAAAAGGATGATTTTTTCACCCGTCAGCTTTGCTCCCAAGGCGCATCTATTTAACCCACAGGTGTGCACATATGCACGCTTGTTTACCCCACAGGTGTGCACATATGCACGCTTGTTTACCCCACAGGCGTGCACATATGTTCACCTGTCCATCCCACAGGCGTGCATACAGGCGTGCTTGTCCATCCCATAGGCGTGCATATGTGCACGCCTTCCCACCCTACAGGGGTGCATCCATGCACCCCTATCATGAACACAGGTGCGCATCAAAGCGCACCTGTCCACTACACAGTCGCGCATCCATGCACGACTGTGTAGCAAACAGGCGTGCATATCATGCGCACCTTTGTCCACCCTTCAAGTGCACCCATGCACGGCTATCCAGATAACAGGCGCGCACTCGTGCACACATATTTCCTGATCGCCCGCGCACTTGGGGGCTGACACCCATAAAATCCCCTGTACGACCCTCCGTACAGACCCTGCCCATAAATGGAAAACCTACTTCTATGCAGAACAATAAGACTACTAACCTGAAGCTCGCTGGTCCTAAATCGACTGCCTCATTCTCCCAAAATCTCCAAATCTCCTCTAAATACCTCTCACCCAGTCACTCTGGAAGCAAGTACAAATGAGGTGGCAATGTGAGCCCTACAGCTATATATAATCCTTTCCACCAAACTTCCAATCACCATTCCGGGAGCTCCGGGTGTTCATTCTTCAATCTGTCTTCAGCCACGGGATCAACATCCTGTCATCTACATCAAGACAGTCCTTGGGCCACTTTTTATCCTTATCCCCTGGGGTGCCATTTTTTCATACCATGTCTAGGTACGCATGCTCATGTTCAAAATTATCAAATAAATTCTTGTATGTTCGATTCTCTTCAGATATTTTTCACGTCGGGTATTTGGTTTTCATGTGTGCAGGTACTTGAGCATCATACATCAATGTCACCCCTTCAGGTATATAATTAGCACTGGCATGTAATCATTCCCTCTGAATCTCAATTGCATCTCCAGTCACACCCTCTGACATTTGCCTCTGTTGTACCAACACCTCCATTGCATCTTAGGTACTATCACTTGGTAGCACTCTCCCCCACATGATTTGTCCCATTCATAGCACCCTTTTGCACTTTGACACTCATGTTGTTTTTCAACCCTTTAGGGATGGGAGTCCCGATAGTCTTACATCATGTCACGAATCAACCACATACTCCTTCTCCTCATTTTCTAGCTTTCCCACTGGACTCCCAGATTATCTCTTCAAGGGTCTATTTTGACTGCACCTCTGCAGTATCATGAACCCTCCATTTCATTCACAATCAGTTTGCCCCTCTGCAAATTTCCCTTCATTTCACCTACCTCATACAGAAACCCACCCATGGGGCCCTCACCCTCCACCAGTTCTCCAAGAAAATTGCACCCTAACCAGCCCAACCATATTACATTGGGCCACCCGTTTCCGTATTTGTACACTTATCCCAAATTATTCTTTATTTATTTGGTACATTATAAAAATCCTTTGTTTCTAGCATTTAAGTCTCCTTTTGTTGCCACCATTGATGACCTACTTCCCTTTTTTGGAAAACGCAACCCATGTCTCCCTTGGTTGGGGCACTCCTTATCATCTACCCCTATTGACATCATCTGTATACTCTGAGTATCCCACATGCCACTTACCTCTGCCCTCTGAGTTTGTTCACTTTGTCCCACCTCTGGCACAACTTACTTGTCTTGTTGTCCCCCTGACACTCGATCTAGTTGAACAGTTGCGGTCACTTATACCTCACATATACCCCAAACCAAGGGCAGTCTTGAGTCTTCCTACAGATTTAATTCTTAACCTCACCTAGTAGATTTCACGAAGCCCTTTGCTTCTTGGAGTCGTGTCCCCCTTTTTGTCGACATCAACATAGTTTCCAGAAAGGTGACAGTATCTTGACTCTCATTACCTTTCCAATGAGAGGTCTCGGATGGAACAGAGAGAACCACAATTGCTCCCTGCTGTCGTTGAGCCCTGTAACATTCAAATTCAACACTTTATCATGTTACAGTGGGTGTTACTTTGCGACTATTGCATTTCTTTCTTATATTTTCCGAAGACCTCTGAACTTGGTCGGGCTATCAATGCCTAGAGAATCCGTGATATTTCTTACAGATGTCACTGCCTACTGTCTAGAGTATGTTCCTTCGCAGAATTGTCTCCTGCCTTTATCACGACCGCCCCCACGGGCGTTGTAGTTGTCTACGTCAACACACCATTCCTTTTTAAGTTACATGACACGAGCATGGGGCGTGCCCACCTCGTTTGTACATAATTTATTTTTACACACCTTATGGAAGGTTGAGTTCTACAGGTTCCCTCCTCCCTCCAATGGGTAACTCTTTATAATCCCACTATTGCTCTCTCTTACAATGACACTCTCAGTAGAAGACACATTGATGAATTTCGGCTATACGTATGCTCCTAACCTCATCCATCAGGGGGCATCTGTTATCACTGAAATTTCTTCCGCAAATGGTTACAAGAATTCAACATCGTCAAACAGTTATGAGGTCATCCATGGACAAAAATTACCACAAAATCATTTCCAAAGGGTCAAAAACTATACAACCAGTGACAAAATTAAAGTGCGCCATGACTACACAAGGCGCGTGCACACATGCGCAAAACAGAAACACAAAAAAAGAGCACATGCGCCCAATGCGTGATTGTGGTCGCTAAAAGCCATGCACATCCGAGAACGATGCATTTATGAGAGTGGTTGGCCTCCCACCCACTTCTGGTTCAGCTTCCAAGTTGATTTGACACTCAAATCTGGAATGGATTCGACTGGGTGGCTGGTCAAAGACCTAAAAATGCCCTAATTAGCCTCTTTCCACACTACAAGCTGGTTGCACAATACCTCAAAGAGGTGCTATAAAAAGGCCATGGGTGCACTTCATTTTTGAAGGAATTCAATAGCAAAGTTATGCTGCTACTATTATCCTGAGGAATCCTCTATTCTCATGAAGAGTATACTAGCACCATTACATTGGGTAATCCATCTCACCCCTTGAGTGGATTAGCAAAGAATTCTTTCACCATTTTCATTCAAAGCTGCAAGAAGAGCTTATTTGTTGGGGTCCAAGAGCCCTCCCTTGGAGGAAGAAGGGACTCATATTCCTCTTACTTCTTGGTGTTTTGTTTCACTGATATAAACCTTACCATTGGTGACATGGGTCTTATTGTTTCTTTTGTTCTTATGTCCCTATGCTCTCTAAATTAGTTGTTATTTTATTTCTTAGTTTAATTCTTAGTTGTTCTTTTATATTTCTTTCTCTAACCCTTTTCATTACAGTTGTCCTGCTTAGCAAACCCAACTAAGCTTGCAAGCACCCCCATTTTTCTCATCTAGGTCGCAAAAGAGGCGCTACACACCCAAAACAAAATTTTGGGGTGTTGCCTCGAACGTTGCGCGTAACTAGGGGGGGCATACCTTCCCCCTTTGGGACCCCCCTAGGAAAGTGCCCAATGCACACGAAACAAAGAGCACTACTAGAGGGATCGTCAGACACAGTTGTCGAATCTGACGCGCCCACACACACATGCAAATAATATATCACATACCCACAGTCAAGTTGTAACCCACATGGAGAAGATCTATATGCACTAAAAAAAGGGATCGGGTGCAAAAAATATGTAATAAACTCTCTAAGTATCACATTCTATTTATACTATTGTACATTTGAATTGTAACACGTATTATGTTTTTATTAATGCTTCGATTATTAGACATATGACATCATCCTTTGTTCTCATTTATTTCTTCCCATCTATGTGGGCATATGGACATCGTTTTCACACTGAGCATGCGGATGAAGGACACATCACACAATATTGTGGAGTGGAGATCGAGTTTGACCAATCTAGTCGTGCTAGCCACTATGATGAGAACATGATACAGGGGGAGTTAGGTTACATTGGAAAGATACAAGAGATCATGCAAGTGGACTTCTCATCGTTTTGATGTGTTATTTTTTTTGTAGGTGGCGATATACCTTTGATCATAGAAATGTAAAGGAATATCGTGATAGTGGGCTAATATGTATTAACTCTAAAAACTATCGATTGAAATTAAGGAGCCTTATGTTTTCCCAAAACATTGCAACCAAGTGTTTTTTTACCTAGATGTGTTGGATGGGGATTGGTGGTTCATATTGATGCATGATCCGAGATCTAAACATATTTTTGAGAATAACAATGTTACTATGCCAAGCGAGGAAGATAAACAGGGTGATGGCAACGAATAATGATTTGTTTGGACATTTGTATTGTGGATGTGTCATTTTATTATGGGCATCTATAATGGACAATCATGTTTTTTTTTTTGTTCATTTTATAATAATGTTGGATATGAAAAGTTAGCAACCATTTACAACCACCATATTGAAAATTCATTAAATAGATGTACAAGCATAAGATGTGGGTTTGATATATTTTCATTGTCATATTTATTGTTTATTATAACATATTTATGTTGTATTGTATTAAAATATGTTTATGTTAACATTCAAATTACTAAGCATTAATTGAGATATCAGAAAATTGGTGGTGCACAATAGTAAATATTTATTTAAAATTATATTTTATTTAACAAAAAATGAAGATATTAAAAAATATTCAAACTTGATAATTTGTATTGCTTGAAAAAATCAAAATTTAAACAAATATATACTTGCTTTGATTGAACTTCTAAGTACAATTCCAATAAAATAACTTCATTCAACATCTATAGTACTTGTGTTGTTCGGATTACCAACTTTGATGGCATTCCCACCTTAAATAGTGAAACTATCATGGCCTTAACCTATTCCACTCAATCCTTTAGTTTTATAATCATATAAACTTATAGTAATCATTATTTTTGCATTCTCCTTGAAATAAGTGTCAATATAGGAAAGACATGGAAATTCTAAAAGAGTATTTTTCTAGAGCCTAGTCAAAATTAAGAATTTTTTTAATGATCCATACTTATCTAAAAGTATAGAAACCTTTCTCAATTTTATTAATACTTAAAATACTAATTATAAAATGTTGGGTGAAGTTATTTTTAATAAAACATTAATAAAGTTTGTATTCGTGTAAAAGATTGTGAATCCATTTCATCAAAAGTGTATAGATCAAAATGTATTATTATTCTCTATATTTATTATTTTAAATTTAATTGAATAAATTTCATATATTATAATAGTTGGATAATATAAATTAATAAAATATTTGGAAAAATTAAATATTAATACAATATAATAATTGTGGTTTTAGTAAACAATCGTATTATAACTTTGTCTTGTAATATTGGAATGATAAAAAAAAAWTARAAAATAACATAATTATTACATGATCAACATTATTAATAGTGAATAATTTTGTTATAATGCTATTATTATAATATATGAAAAAGACGTAAATATTCAAATCACAATAATTTCAACATATTTTTGTTTCTAAACATATTTAATCAACATATTGTATCTTGTTGGAAAACAAACAATTCACCTTGAAAAACAACTAAACATTATATGACATTAATGGTTGTAACTTTTTGCAATCACAACCAAATTAAACGATTTCATAAAAGTAAAGTTAAACATTATATGGAAAATGTAAATTTAAATGAGAGACACATCAAATTTCACTTAAAAACACATAAATCATTAACAATGTTCATCATTATCATACTCATATTACATTTTATAAATCAAACAATAACTACAACATTATATGAAAAACATAATATACATGAAATATATACATATGAATATACATGTCAAACACACATCTTAGCAAAATATGCAATAAAAATGTCATATATAGATCTCCAGTCAAATATAAAACAATCAATATAAATCTCGATCAGTACCACCACTAGCTAGATCCACCACCAGAGCTAGGTGCATGTATCTGCTACCAGAGGTAGAGCCTCTATCAATAACAACTATATCAAAAATAAATGTCGACAAAAGTGCACTATCAAGTGTCTTTATATCAATATCATGAACATGTGAAACAATACCTAATTTTATCATAGTGTCCAAAGAATCAAAATCTTGTGACACATGTGGAGGAAGAGGAGCAGGAGGGGGATTGGTGGATGATGGCACATGTGGATTAGGAGAAAGATAATGATCGGTGGATGGTGAAAGAAGCAGAGGAGGAGGGGAAGGATCAGTAGAATATGATGACACATGCGGAGGAGAATCAAGAGGAGGAGGGGGATAGGGGAGGAGGAGGATCAAATGTGGATATAGTTTCATACACATGTGGAGGGGAAAGAGGAGGACGATCAAATGTGGATGCAAGTTCAGAAACATGTGGAGGGGAAGAAAAAGGATCGGTAGATGTTGGATTCGACTCATGTGGAGGAGAATCAGGAGGAGAAGGAGGACCATGTGGTGGAATAGAGGATGTGGATGGTGCTATTTATAAGATAGACGTAGTGGTATCATGAGCACCACTTCTCAACGTATCAATGAGGTTGAAGGAACCATAAATATGATGCATCAAAATCTTCATGTCAAGAGGAAAACTTCTCCGTGTATTAGAGAGATCTTCTACCCGTAATATGTCTCTAGGGGGTGCAGGTACCATGTTGTGACTAGTCATGACAAGGAATATCTCATCTTCCACCTCTAGTTAGACTCTCATATATGACCCGCGTGGTGATGACCATTTCAATTACTTCATAATTGATTTAGTAATCAATTGAAGAGTTGGGCATTTAATTATGAATCTAAGGTCGTATTGAACTTATGAATTGGCGTGCACCATATGTGTAAGTATAATGTTGTAATTGCCAATGAGTTGTAGTACTTCTAAATGAATGTCACAAGGAAATATGTGAAGATGCTTGTATCAAGTCACCATACTAAAATACTCTACACACATGTAGGAATGGAAACATACTTTTGCAGAAAAGTAAATGACACACTTGTGGGAAAGTAAATCACACTTTGGGAAAGTAAATCACATTTACAGGAAAATAAATCACACTTGCGGGAAAGTAAATCACTCTTGTAGGTAAGTAAATCACACTTGCGAAAAATCAAATCACTCTTGTAGGAAATTAAATCACACTTGTAGGAAAGTAAAAGTGACTTGTTCAAGTATTAAGATGATCTTGACTAATGCAACAAATATGTTACATCTCATGTACTGAGATGCAACAAACCTCAATTTATGAGAACCAAACCACACTGTGCTTGTAAACAAAGGAAATAAACTATCTCAAACTACAAACCACAATATTGTTAATTAGAAAGATAGATCTGAAGTTGTAGCAACGAAAGTTGTTGAAGCCAGAGTTGCAGTAACAAGAGTCACAATGACATGAGTTACAACAACACGAGTTGCAACAACTGGAATTGCAGCAATGGAAATATTAAAGTTGAAACAAATTTTAAATAGAGGAATTGACGAAAATAATTGAAAATGAATAAGATATGCTACAAATATACATTATCCAATCAAAAGACAAGCCTTTGCAATGTCAACATGGAGTGGAAGAAAAAAAGTTGTAGCAACGAGAAAATTTCATAGTTGCAGCACGATGTTAATAGAGGAATTGTTGGAAAGAAATGGAAATATAGAAAATATGTTACAACTATTCACTCATTTATCAAAAAATGATACCTTGCAATGTTAGCATTGAGCTACAACAAACTAGAGTTACAACAATGAAAATAACTAGAGTTGCAGCAAGATGTTAATAGAATAATTTCTAGAAATAATGAAATGATAGAAATAAATGCTACAACTAATTCTATAAAATACAAATTGTATCGAGCTAAGGACGGGTCCCTACCTCCTTATATGAAGTATTGGTCTAAGAATGCAGTAGGATGCTTACATACTCAATACAACATTAATTAGAAAGGAACATAACATAACTTATATTAAATAGAAATGTGCAAAGAAATACAATTTGATTCACAGATTTTCTTATGATTTTTATTCGTCCCTCGGCTCATAGAGAGCGAGGGTATTTATAGAAAATGGTCTCTTCCTAAATTAACTAAGAGAATTGATGGACACCCATGAGAATCGGGTTGTCTTATTTCATTACATTGTTTTCTCCAAAGGATGGAAAAACTTGGGTGCATGATGACTAAATCATCCATGGCAAGTGGTGGATGAGTTGTCCATTCCCTTCTAGCACCCATTTTCTCTTGTTGTGTTGCTGCATAGTTGTTTAGCTAACTAGTTGATTCCTTGTGATAGTTTTGCAACTTACTATTGAGTTGTTATGGCAGATGCAAAGTTATAGCACTTGACTCAGAGTTGCAACAAGGGTCCTGTAGTGAGAGTTGCAACATAGCGAGATTTGCAACACTAAAAGTTGCAGCATTGTGAGTTGCAACAATGGGACTTGCATCACTGGGATTTGTAGTAATGAGAGTTGCAACAATGACCATAGTTGCATCAACCATGCTTGAACAGGGGTTGCATCTCTTGTGTTGGGAAGATACCTATGCAACTTTGTTCTTGTATACTATTGTTAGCACAAAAGTGATAATATCCTAAAAATGCATAAGAATAAGTATTGAAATGGCATGTTAAGTGAGTGATTATACCTTGACCAAAAATTCATCACTATGGATGAAACGTGTATTAATATGGAAATGGAAATGGAAAAAAGGTGTACAAAAAGTATGGGGCAAGTGCTACAAAGATATAAATTTGAGAACATGTCACATGGCATGTTGGATCTTTGTACTACTGGAGGCTGGGCCTCCCTCATGTTGGGGAGGCACATCCCCAACATATATGTCAATATATGCAAAACAATATATAATAATAATAAAATAATAACAATAAATTACATGTGCATTAAATATGGCATAAAAGTATGCAAATATATTGATCAAAACATAACAATAATATTACCTCTCTCAGCTATTGACTCCTCTGTTGTAAATCAGATGTTTGGACATGCTCTCCAATCTATCCTTTCATATGGGTACTCTACAATATTGAGGACAAAATCATCCTCGCTAGAAAATAAATAAAATACCTCCTTTCCCACCAGAGTAATGGGAAACTCTGACTAGCCCCTCTTGGGAATCAACTTCCCCCACATGCACATGCATGCATCAAACATAGGCCTAGTAGGAAAGAGGGGTACCTCTGGTTGAGTGGGATGAACCCTCTCAAAAAATAGTGTATACAAATTATATGTGAATTGGAAGAAGCTCGTCCAAGAAAAAACAACACGACAAGGATTTAATGCATGAAAAAACTATCTCAGAAAAACATCTTCCCACCTAATCAATCGAGGCTCCTGCAATAAACTGTCTACATAATACAACATAAAGAAACTAATGCACTACCCATCAAATCTATACTATGACAATGATGAGAGAATATCACACATGAACCTAACGTCCTATCTCTAAAATGAACCTATCTATAGATGTGTTGGGTTATTTATATGTATAAATCCTTGACATTAAATATATCAATTCAGGAGTTCATAGAATTTGAGATGCAAGAATAGGAAATGCAGGATTGGATCCTATTCTAGCCTATGCTAACAACTATTTTCAACAAGACACACTTCGGAATGCAATAAATGAAATCAAATTTCCTATTACTAAAGATATCAATCCAAAAAGAAAAAGTGTATTCAAATCACAAAGCAATCCAAGGAAATGAAAAGTAAATCTCAAACACTTCGATTTTGTATTCACATATTCATATCAAGATGGACAAGGGTGTTGCATTCTATGTCAAGATATATAGTCTATGCATAGATATGTCTTCTTATGAAATATCGTTTAATCAATGAATACTTAGACTTCGATTTGCGAGGGGATATAAATACCTAAGACTGTAAATCAAACACATGAACAATGACTATTTCATTAGTTTGAGGTTTCATTAATGGAATATAGTGAAATATTTCACTTGAGTTGTAATTGTTCATCCACATGAGAGATGACTAGCTTATCAAACTTAATGGGTTCTAATTACTTCAATTTAACTTTTATAAGAATGCATACCATTAAAAATACCACCCAAATCAATCAACAAAAGAGTGTAACACTTTTAAAATGTTACTGACCTAATCTTGGAATTATGAGCTTATAAGGTAAATGATGGAATCTATAAACTAAAGATGCAAATTTCTATGTCAAGTATGACAAGTCCTTACTGGTGATACTACGTTTTTTCATTCAAATTACTTGTCTCTGTGCAAATTCAACTCAAAGAGATTATTTCCATTCATTTTAACATATGCATTCACTCAAAATAAAATAACAAAAGAATCATATCAAAACTAAGCATTGGCCTATTAAGAGTTGCTATTTATCAGGGCTCGAGGTACTCCTTTCCACCTAAATGTTCCTGTACTTACACAATGATGAGTTCATCTCTCAAGATTCCCAATGACTCTAACAAACTAGAATCCTTGGAATTTTATCAGTTCAAAAGAAACACATAAGAATAAGCATCAAGCTAAATGGAAATGATAAGAAATCATAAAAGAGAATTAAGGAAATTATAAATTTTTCTAAATGCAAGAAAAGTTACAGATTTATTGTTAACAAAGAAATCCAAATCAAAATAGGAACTATAACATCTAAGTCTACAAAGAATAATCAAACTAAAATGATAACTAAGCTAACAAATTACAAAACTAGCTACACATCCCAGATTGGTGGGCCCTTGACAACTAGCAATAAACTTGTGTACTTACAACATTGGGATCAAATAAACACCATAGATCAAAACTGAGATTTGTATTACATAAACAAATTTCTCAAGTTACAATGCACACACCAATCCATACACAATCGTTTTGTGACAAATGCAAACAACAATTCGTAGTGATGTCCAATGGATTCAATTCAATGATTGCATTCCTTGTTTTCATTACATTATAGAGTGTGAATATATAGAAGGATCCTTGATCACATAGATGAGAATGACCCCTTTGATATCGAATATTAGAGCATCAAGAATAGCTACAAAAACAATAAAATTAAACTTCCCTTGATTCTAAATAACCATCCATATGATATTAGAAAATGTGGGAAATGAACACATCGTGTTTCAATTTTATATGCTATCGTAGAGCCTTCCTATGGATAATAGAACCAAAGATCTGAACTGAATTTGTTGAATAACTTGAAAACGAACCGCAACATTTATCTGGGAAAGACCAGTTTGGAAACACCTCCATAACTTATTAATCATGCTTGATTTCATAAATATGCCTGCATTTTACTCAATTTAGACCATCTTGCACAAAACCCATGTTCTGTAATTTCAAGATCCATCTTCTTCACCTAGAGAATCGTGCCAGAAGTTAATTGTTGCTAATTTTTCATGTTTTTTACTGAAAACCCTTGACCATGACTACAAATTTCCATGTGCGACCTGGGAAAAAACCAATGGACATAGAACATGATAGCATCTATATCTTCAAAACCATTGTGGCTATTTTCCATTTAGGTGTGAGCACATATGCTAACCATGGAGGTCAGGTTCAGGAACTGAACACTAGGTACATGAACTGAACTGAATAATTCATCATTAGCAAGGTTAACTTAAAAAACTCATTATAATCTACTAAGAACTTATGAAAT
>JZKD02S2001347.1:531871-543116 GCA_000966675.3 Picea glauca | reverse complement strand
CACACCCAAGCAACCTCTCAT
The DNA here is from genome assembly GCA_000966675.3 of Picea glauca. Lineage (NCBI taxonomy): Eukaryota > Viridiplantae > Streptophyta > Pinopsida > Pinales > Pinaceae > Picea > Picea glauca. The sequence goes on along the minus strand of JZKD02S2001347.1, from coordinate 543,095 downwards.
GTCAGTAGAAAATAAATATGACGAGACATGAGATCCTTAGAAAATGTTGCTCGAGGAATCCCTCATGCAACAGAGGAAGAAGATGATGGATAGTTTTGCGCAAAACTTTCGGTGGCTACCAACAGGTGATATTCCTATATTTGAAGGTCATATAGACACATATGTTGTAGAAAAATGGTTGAATATAATAGAAGGGTATTTCTATGTCCATAACTTTTTAAATAGAGAAAAGATTACTTTTGCGCTCCTCAAAGTTGCTCCCCATGTCAAATATTGGTGGGAAACTTTCTATGAGCAAAAGGAAATAGAGGAACCCTCATTATTTACAGTTGCGGTCACCTGAGAGTCCTTTAGGGATGCTATTAAGGAACAATACTACCCTGCTGAAAGTTATGACAACCTATATACAAAATGGACCACATTGCGGTAGGAAAGAGACCAAGCAGTGCCCGAGTTCACAAATATCTTCCATACCTTGTGCACCAAGTTGGGTATCAAATATTCTGAGCGACATATGGTGCTCAAGTATTGTGGTGGTTTGCATAGATACATCCAAGATGAAATGGAGTTTCTATACATCTTGTCCTTGGGAATGGCCTACCGATATGTCATCAAAATCGAGAAAAATATTAAACAAAAGACACGACAATTTGGGCTTGGGAACCCCACACATCAAAAGAAAGGAAATAGTAGCCCCAACCCGCAAAACAAAGGAAATTTTTTTATGGACAACCTCAGGAAAACCAGTCCAAGATGAAAGCAAAGAAGGACACCATAAAGAAAAAATAAATATATCGGGAAGTGGTGCAACTTCCATAAGAGCCCCTGGCATAACATTATTGATTTCCGCTCAAATAAGTCATTGGTGGCTGAGGTGAAATCCTCTGAATCAAATGCGGGTTCCGACTCTGAGTCAAAACCAGAAAGGGGGAGACATATCATTGATGTGGAACCCAGTGCTACCATTTCTACCACCAAGCTCCATCTTGGTGAACCAGATAAGCCAGAGGAAGGAAAGTGCCTTTTTCATTCATAGATGTGGGTGAAAGGTACCCCATTGCACTTCATTGTTGATAGTGGTAGCCAAAAGAACCTCATCTTAGCATAGGTCATCAAGAGGCTAGCCCTCTCGAAAACACCGCACCCGCAAGCCTACACCATTGGATGGCTCCTCCAAGGAAGCGATCTCCACGTTAGCCAATAGTGACACATGTCGTATGACATCAAGCCCTTCAAAGATGATGTATTGTGTGATGTTGCTCCTATCGAAGTTTGTAATGTTATTTTAGGCCAACCTTATTGATGGAAATATCATGTTGTATATGAGTCTAAGTCTCGCAGTGTTATTATTACTTTGAACACGAAATTGTACAAGATACCCGAGCCAGTCCCACCTAGTGATATTTCCTTGATCTCTGCCAAGCAATGTAGGAAGGTCATCTCTCAGACCCATAATTTTTTATTCTTTGTGATTCACTCTCAAAGTGAGAGAAATATTGAGCCACATCTAGAGCCTCCACAACCGACATCTCCACACAATAGAAGCAAGTGGATAAGGTTGTAGAAGAATACTCAGATATATTCTCCTCACCTACTGGGTTACCTCTACACTTTCAAGTCAAGAATCCCATTGATCTGATCCCCGTCACACCGCTACCCAATGGGCTAGTATACCACCGCTCTCAATTAGATAATGAGGAGATCAAGTGACAGATTCAATAACTTCTCCACAAGGGGCACATCTATCCCAGATCATCACCTTGTGGGAGCCCAACCATGTTGGTGTAGAATAAATACGGGACATGGAAACTTTGCATTGACTACCGAGACCTGAGTAAAATCATAGTTAAGAAACGATACCTTATTCCCTGAATTGACGACCTCTTGGATCAGCTCACGGGGGCCAAATAATTCAGTAAGATTGATATGAAGTTTGGCTACCACTAGGTCCCAATAGAACATATAGATGCATGGAATACTATCTTCAAGTTAAAAGAAGGTCTTTTTGAATGGTTGGTCATGCCCTTCATTTTGGAAAATGATCCAACAACTTTCATGAGGATGATGGACGATATTTTATGACCTTTCACCAATACATTTTAGTGGTGTATCTGGATGAAATCCTCATCTACAACAAGACTTGGGAGGAACACTGGAAACATATTCAATATGTTCTTCAAACCCTACAACAACACACGCTATATGCCAAATTGGAAAAATGCTCCTTCAACATGGATAGGGTTCATTACCTGGGCTACATCATTGATCAACATGGTGTACATGTGGATCCAAGCAAGATCTAGGTCATCTGTGACTGGCTTGCCCCAATCACGCTCACTAAGCTTCAGAGCTTTTTGGGCCTTGCTAATTTCTATCACAGTTTCGTTTTGGGATTCTCCTATAATGTGTGGGCCCTCAACCAAGTAACCAAGGGTGTTGGTAAGGAAAAACTTGTGTGGGGCCCATCCCAACAAGAAGCATTTGATGATATGAAGTAGGGATTTTTCTCATCCCCAGTACTTTCATTCCCGGACCTAGAACAGTCCTTTGAGATTGAGACATATTCTTCAGACTATGTTGTGGGCGTCGTTCTCACTCAGCATGACCACCCCGTGGCCTATCATAGTGAGACACTATCAAATGTTGTCTGTAAGTACCCTACATACGACAAAGAAATGTACTCCATTGTGCAAGCCTGCTGCCAGCGGAGACATTACATTCTTGGGAAGGAGATAGTCATCCACAATGATCAAAAATCCACTCTAGTTCATACAGACACAAGAAAAATTGTAGAATGATCGCCATCGGAAGTGGTCCACATACTTGTAGCAATTCCACCTCAACATCAAGTATAAAATAGAAAGTACAACCAATTCGTTGATTTCCTTAGCTGACCTCCAGTCACAACACTCACCATGGTTATAGACTTTTGCGGCCACAAGACCTCTATATGGCCCCACCTTTATGAGACATATCCTGACTTCACCACCACCTACCAAAGGTTGGGCGCAAATTTAGTTTTCGCTAATTTTCATCTTTAGGATGGTTTTTTGTTCCATATAGGCCATATCTTCAGTCCATCAAGCGAGTGAGCGAAGATGATTTTTGAATCCCACTACAGTCGGGTGACAAGACACTTCGGTGTCGAAAAGATAGTGGCAGTACTGCATAAACATTTCTACTGGCCAAAACTTTGATAGGATGTGGGAAGTGTATTAGGTCTTGCACTACATGTGCTATTTCCAAACTGACCACTAAGAAACAGGGCCTATACACCCCTCTTCCTACACTTGACAGACCATGGGAATCCATCTCAATGGACTACATTTTGGGCCTTCCGTCCACCAAGAGGGGAAATGACTGTGCTTTTGTGGTTGTTGATTGCGCTTTCCAAGATGGCAATTCTGACCGCCTATAAGAAGATAATCACAATAGAGGCCACTACCAAGCTCTTCTTTGAACAAGTATGGGTACATTTTGGAATCCCATAAGACATGGTATCAGATCAGAACTGTCGATTCCTCAACACATTTTAGTCAGGCCTCTAGTCACTACTGGACACCAAGCTCACCAAATCCACTGCTTTCCACCCCCAGACATATGGCCAAATCGAGGTCATCAATGGGATGATCCTGCATATCCTTCTCATTTACAATTACAAGCACCCCCACACATGGGATGAGAGTCTTCCCTATATTTAGTATAGATACAACCCTTCCCTTCATAGGTCAACAGACCATAACCCCTTTTAGGTGGGGTTGGGATTCCAACCATTGGGTCCCATGGATGTTGCACTACCCCTTGTGGCCACCTCGACCAACTCATCCTCTGATCCAACTGAAGTATACAAATCCATCCAGTTCATTGAGTGGATCCAACACATATGCCAACAGGTTCAGGATATTTTATAGAATCCAATTCCAAGTACAGTCAACACCATGATCAACACCGGGTTCCACATAAATTTTGAGTGGGAGACAAAGTTTGGTTGTACTTGTAGAAAGAACGCATTACAGGGCCCCATATTAAGCTTCTCCCACTCCATTATGAACCTTACACCATCACTAAGGCCATGGGTGACAATGAATTTGAGCTCAACATTCCCGCTTTCCTTGGCCTGCACACAGTGTTCAACGTGGCTCTCCTTCGACCATATTTCCCACCATTATTGGACACCTCAGAGATAGAAGAATAGTTGACACCAACAAAGCTCAACCCTGACTGCATGCAATAATCATATGGGGATCAAATTGTGGAAACACATGTCAAGGGAACTCGAAAACAAAGGATCCAACAAGCTTTATCAAGTTGTCAAAGCAGGGCAGCTCTTGCACCAAGGAAAGTGGCTCACCCGGGGCCAAATTCAATTTTATCATATGATGGGTAAATTCAACACAATGGATACCATTGCTTCCTAAGGGAGGAGGATTGATCTAGATGGATGTCGGTGGCCTCCCACCTATTCCAACCGGTTCATTTTGACAGTTTGTCAGTTTTTTCCTAGTTTTTAGGTCCTCAAATTTCGAGGTCATTTTGAGGCCCTAAACAATGTTTTTAGGGCTCACCACAGTTAGACTATAGACAAAGTCAAAGTTTGAGGACAACATGTGAATTCTTCAGATAGAAATTTCCAACAGGCTATTGTTTGCCTAAAACGAAGATCTTATGCAAAAGTTATGACCCCAAGAGGTTGATGTACTAACTTACCCCAACGGGGCCCACATGAGTTTTGGCATTTCATCTCCTAGGGTTAGGTTTTTGGATGTCTAGGGTTTCAGCAATCATGTTTATTGTAGAAATTCCTTTGAATCCTCATTGTACTCATCTTCTTGTGAATGAGCACAACCATCACATCTCTTCTCAGAGATAAGACGCCACCATTCCAGTTGTTGGGTATGTGTTATATTCTTTGCATGTGTGTGTGTGGGTGCATCAGATATGACAACTGCGTCTGATGATCCCTGTGTTTTTTGCTATTTTTAGTGGTTTTGTAAATTAATCCTAGATTAAGGGATTAGGGTTTTGGTATCTACAGAATACCTAAAAACATTGTATATATATTGTATAGTGAATGGTGAAATTCAATATAATGAATATAAGAAAGTTTTCTTGGTTGAGGGTTTCCGGTATAAATCTCTGTGTACTATGTGAATGAGCCATTGATTAAATTCCATTTTTCTTAAGAATCTATATGCATTGCTTTACTTCATAGGTTTAAAACTTACATGTGGTATCAGAGCTCGTTTTTGGCTCCAGAGGGACGCATTTGTTGTTGAGGGTTTGGATTGGTCTTGATAGATCAAGTTTATCTTGGGTCTGTGATAAACTTGGGTTTAGTGGGAGCTTTTGCAGTGGTGATTTGAGTGCAGAAAGAGGAATGGNCACACCCAAGCAACCTCTCATGTCAGTAGAAAATAAATATGACGAGACATGAGATCCTTAGAAAATGTTGCTCGAGGAATCCCTCATGCAACAGAGGAAGAAGATGATGGATAGTTTTGCGCAAAACTTTCGGTGGCTACCAACAGGTGATATTCCTATATTTGAAGGTCATATAGACACATATGTTGTAGAAAAATGGTTGAATATAATAGAAGGGTATTTCTATGTCCATAACTTTTTAAATAGAGAAAAGATTACTTTTGCGCTCCTCAAAGTTGCTCCCCATGTCAAATATTGGTGGGAAACTTTCTATGAGCAAAAGGAAATAGAGGAACCCTCATTATTTACAGTTGCGGTCACCTGAGAGTCCTTTAGGGATGCTATTAAGGAACAATACTACCCTGCTGAAAGTTATGACAACCTATATACAAAATGGACCACATTGCGGTAGGAAAGAGACCAAGCAGTGCCCGAGTTCACAAATATCTTCCATACCTTGTGCACCAAGTTGGGTATCAAATATTCTGAGCGACATATGGTGCTCAAGTATTGTGGTGGTTTGCATAGATACATCCAAGATGAAATGGAGTTTCTATACATCTTGTCCTTGGGAATGGCCTACCGATATGTCATCAAAATCGAGAAAAATATTAAACAAAAGACACGACAATTTGGGCTTGGGAACCCCACACATCAAAAGAAAGGAAATAGTAGCCCCAACCCACAAAACAAAGGAAAAGATTTTATGGACAACCTCAGGAAAACCAGTCCAAGATGAAAGCAAAGAAGGACACCATAAGGACAAATAAATATATCGGGAAGTGGTGCAACTTCCATAAGAGCCCCTAGCATAACATTATTGATTTCCGCTCAAATAAGTCATTGGTGGCTGAGGTGAAATCCTATGAATCAAATGCGGGTTCCGACTCTGAGTCAAAACCAGAAAGGGGGAGACATATCATTGATGTGGAACCCAGTGCTACCATTTCTACCACCAAGCTCCAGCTTGGTGAACCAGATAAGCCAGAGGAAGGAAAGTGCCTTTTTCATTCATAGATGTGGGTGAAAGGTACCCCATTGCACTTCATTGTTGATAGTGGTAGCCAAAATAACCTCATCTTAGCATAGGTCATCAAGCGGCTAGCCCTCTCGAAAACACCGCACCCACAAGCCTACACCATTGGATGGCTCCTCCAAGGAAGCGATCTCCACGTTAGCCAATAGTGCCACATGTCGTATGACATCAAGCCCTTCAAAGATGATGTATTTTGTGATGTTGCTCCTCTCGAAGTTTGTAATGTTATTTTAGGCCAACCTTATTGATGGAAATATCATGTTGTATATGAGTCTAGGCCTCAGAGTGTTATTATTACTTTGAACACGAAATTGTACAAGATACCCGAGCCAGTCCCACCTAGTGATATTTCCTTGATATCTGCCAAGCAATGTAGGAAGGTCATCTCTCAGACCCATAATTTTTTATTCTTTGTGATTCACTCTCAAAGTGAGAGAAATATTGAGCCACATCTAGAGCCTCCGCGACCGACATCTCCACACAATAGAAGCAAGTGGATAAGGTTGTAGAAGAATACTCAGATATATTCTCCTCACCTACTGGGTTACCTCTACACTTTCAAGTCAAGCATCCCATTGATCTGATCCCCGTCACACCGCTACCCAATGGGCTAGTATACCACCGCTCTCAATTAGATAATGAGGAGATCAAGTGACAGATTCAATAACTTCTCCACAAGGGGCACATCTATCCCAGATCATCACCTTGTGGGAGCCCAACCATGTTGGTGTAGAATAAATACGGGACATGGAAACTTTGCATTGACTACCGAGACCTGAGTAAAATCATAGTTAAGAAACGATACCTTATTCCCTGAATTGACGACCTCTTGGATCAGCTCACGGGGGCCAAATAATTCAGTAAGATTGATATGAAGTTTGGCTACCACTAGGTCCCAATAGAACATATAGATGCATGGAATACTATCTTCAAGTTAAAAGAAGGTCTTTTTGAATGGTTGGTCATGCCCTTCATTTTGGAAAATGATCCAACAACTTTCATGAGGATGATGGACGATATTTTATGACCTTTCACCAATACATTTTAGTGGTGTATCTGGATGAAATCCTCATCTACAACAAGACTTGGGAGGAACACTGGAAACATATTCAATATGTTCTTCAAACCCTACAACAACACACGCTATATGCCAAATTGGAAAAATGCTCCTTCAACATGGATAGGGTTCATTACCTGGGCTACATCATTGATCAACATGGTGTACATGTGGATCCAAGCAAGATCTAGGTCATCTGTGACTGGCTTGCCCCAATCACGCTCACTAAGCTTCAGAGCTTTTTGGGCCTTGCTAATTTCTATCACAGTTTCGTTTTGGGATTCTCCTATAATGTGTGGGCCCTCAACCAAGTAACCAAGGGTGTTGGTAAGGAAAAACTTGTGTGGGGCCCATCCCAACAAGAAGCATTTGATGATATGAAGTAGGGATTTTTCTCATCCCCAGTACTTTCATTCCCGGACCTAGAACAGTCCTTTGAGATTGAGACATATTCTTCAGACTATGTTGTGGGCGTCGTTCTCACTCAGCATGACCACCCCGTGGCCTATCATAGTGAGACACTATCAAATGTTGTCTGTAAGTACCCTACATACGACAAAGAAATGTACTCCATTGTGCAAGCCTGCTGCCAGCGGAGACATTACATTCTTGGGAAGGAGATAGTCATCCACAATGATCAAAAATCCACTCTAGTTCATACAGACACAAGAAAAATTGTAGAATGATCGCCATCGGAAGTGGTCCACATACTTGTAGCAATTCCACCTCAACATCAAGTATAAAATAGAAAGTACAACCAATTCGTTGATTTCCTTAGCTGACCTCCAGTCACAACACTCACCATGGTTATAGACTTTTGCGGCCACAAGACCTCTATATGGCCCCACCTTTATGAGACATATCCTGACTTCACCACCACCTACCAAAGGTTGGGCGCAAATTTAGTTTTCGCTAATTTTCATCTTTAGGATGGTTTTTTGTTCCATATAGGCCATATCTTCAGTCCATCAAGCGAGTGAGCGAAGATGATTTTTGAATCCCACTACAGTCGGGTGACAAGACACTTCGGTGTCGAAAAGATAGTGGCAGTACTGCATAAACATTTCTACTGGCCAAAACTTTGATAGGATGTGGGAAGTGTATTAGGTCTTGCACTACATGTGCTATTTCCAAACTGACCACTAAGAAACAGGGCCTATACACCCCTCTTCCTACACTTGACAGACCATGGGAATCCATCTCAATGGACTACATTTTGGGCCTTCCGTCCACCAAGAGGGGAAATGACTGTGCTTTTGTGGTTGTTGATTGCGCTTTCCAAGATGGCAATTCTGACCGCCTATAAGAAGATAATCACAATAGAGGCCACTACCAAGCTCTTCTTTGAACAAGTATGGGTACATTTTGGAATCCCATAAGACATGGTATCAGATCAGAACTGTCGATTCCTCAACACATTTTAGTCAGGCCTCTAGTCACTACTGGACACCAAGCTCACCAAATCCACTGCTTTCCACCCCCAGACATATGGCCAAATCGAGGTCATCAATGGGATGATCCTGCATATCCTTCTCATTTACAATTACAAGCACCCCCACACATGGGATGAGAGTCTTCCCTATATTTAGTATAGATACAACCCTTCCCTTCATAGGTCAACAGACCATAACCCCTTTTAGGTGGGGTTGGGATTCCAACCATTGGGTCCCATGGATGTTGCACTACCCCTTGTGGCCACCTCGACCAACTCATCCTCTGATCCAACTGAAGTATACAAATCCATCCAGTTCATTGAGTGGATCCAACACATATGCCAACAGGTTCAGGATATTTTATAGAATCCAATTCCAAGTACAGTCAACACCATGATCAACACCGGGTTCCACATAAATTTTGAGTGGGAGACAAAGTTTGGTTGTACTTGTAGAAAGAACGCATTACAGGGCCCCATATTAAGCTTCTCCCACTCCATTATGAACCTTACACCATCACTAAGGCCATGGGTGACAATGAATTTGAGCTCAACATTCCCGCTTTCCTTGGCCTGCACACAGTGTTCAACGTGGCTCTCCTTCGACCATATTTCCCACCATTATTGGACACCTCAGAGATAGAAGAATAGTTGACACCAACAAAGCTCAACCCTGACTGCATGCAATAATCATATGGGGATCAAATTGTGGAAACACATGTCAAGGGAACTCGAAAACAAAGGATCCAACAAGCTTTATCAAGTTGTCAAAGCAGGGCAGCTCTTGCACCAAGGAAAGTGGCTCACCCGGGGCCAAATTCAATTTTATCATATGATGGGTAAATTCAACACAATGGATACCATTGCTTCCTAAGGGAGGAGGATTGATCTAGATGGATGTCGGTGGCCTCCCACCTATTCCAACCGGTTCATTTTGACAGTTTGTCAGTTTTTTCCTAGTTTTTAGGTCCTCAAATTTCGAGGTCATTTTGAGGCCCTAAACAATGTTTTTAGGGCTCACCACAGTTAGACTATAGACAAAGTCAAAGTTTGAGGACAACATGTGAATTCTTCAGATAGAAATTTCCAACAGGCTATTGTTTGCCTAAAACGAAGATCTTATGCAAAAGTTATGACCCCAAGAGGTTGATGTACTAACTTACCCCAACGGGGCCCACATGAGTTTTGGCATTTCATCTCCTAGGGTTAGGTTTTTGGATGTCTAGGGTTTCAGCAATCATGTTTATTGTAGAAATTCCTTTGAATCCTCATTGTACTCATCTTCTTGTGAATGAGCACAACCATCACATCTCTTCTCAGAGATAAGACGCCACCATTCCAGTTGTTGGGTATGTGTTATATTCTTTGCATGTGTGTGTGTGGGTGCATCAGATATGACAACTGCGTCTGATGATCCCTGTGTTTTTTGCTATTTTTAGTGGTTTTGTAAATTAATCCTAGATTAAGGGATTAGGGTTTTGGTATCTACAGAATACCTAAAAACATTGTATATATATTGTATAGTGAATGGTGAAATTCAATATAATGAATATAAGAAAGTTTTCTTGGTTGAGGGTTTCCGGTATAAATCTCTGTGTACTATGTGAATGAGCCATTGATTAAATTCCATTTTTCTTAAGAATCTATATGCATTGCTTTACTTCATAGGTTTAAAACTTACATGTGGTATCAGAGCTCGTTTTTGGCTCCAGAGGGACGCATTTGTTGTTGAGGGTTTGGATTGGTCTTGATAGATCAAGTTTATCTTGGGTCTGTGATAAACTTGGGTTTAGTGGGAGCTTTTGCAGTGGTGATTTGAGTGCAGAAAGAGGAATGGTGATTTCTTCTAGAATCGAGATAGAGAAGTTCAATGGTAAAAACTTTGAGCTATGGAAGATGAAGATGGAGGACCTTCTTGTATACAAAGAACAATGGATCAATGTGGATCTTGGTACACAGCCTACTAATACACCGTCTACTAGCACACAAGCTATTGGTACACAACCTACCAGTACACAAACTACTAGTACACCCGCTATTGTTATGTCGAAGGAAGATTGGGAGAAGTTGGACAGAAGAGCAAGGAGTACTATTCGAATATGCCTGGAAGATTCAGTTTTGTTGAATGTCTCATGAGAATCTATAGCCAAGGAACTATGGGACAAGTTGGGGAATTTGTATCAATAAAAGTCCCTGGTAAACAAGTTGTTTCTTCGAAAGAAGTTGTATCATCTTAGGATGGAAGATGGAGATTCTGTGACAGAACATCTAAATGCCT
>JZKD02S2001347.1:464809-479551 GCA_000966675.3 Picea glauca | reverse complement strand
TTTTTTACAAAGTTATATTTTTAATTTTCATTGTAAAATATATATTAGATAAATTTAATTATAATTATCTAAAATTATGAGTTATTTAAGATAGTTGAAGTTTCTATTTACTTATATGTTTTAAGGTATGCTTACACAATTTATAAAAGAAAATTATATGTCAACCAAATTTAGAAAAAAAAGGTAGGGAGAACATGTTCTAACCTAGAAGGACAAGAAACTGTATTAAAGAAGCATGCAAGTGGGAAAGGACAATCCTTATTGAATAAAGTCAATTTCTTATTAAGTAAACATTCTACCTAAAATGTCCAGTCTAAATATGTGGAAGTGCTACCAAATTTTGGGAAAAAATAGGAAAACTAAGAAGAGTGGGAAAGGTCACTAAATTGATTAGTGTTTAACTTTTTATTGATACTATGGTTGTTTTGGGAGAATAATTAAATTTATGTTTATTTGGGAGAATAATTTATTGTATTTGTAAGCTATTCTATATTTGTATTAAACTAACAAAACTATTCATGAACCTAATTTCTTTCGTTCATATGTAACTTTTCCAAATGAAAATTAGCACAATTATATTAAGGTAATATAACTTTTACAACCCAAAAGTTCAATAGTACCAAGTCTGAACTTGACTATCTTGAGTGCCAAAAACAATCTTTACAATAAGTCTATGCTTTCTCCATAAAAGACCACCAGATATCCAAGAAAAAAGACCAATAGATTTGTAGGGATCCCAAAGGCCTCTATAAAGAACAAATAAAAACAAAGGGTTCAACACCACAAGGTTGATCTGCTTACCACCTCCCACCAAAAAGGCAATAACTTTACCGACTTACTCCCAATACCATAAAAAAATCAATAAACCTTAATATGTCTTATAGGTCCCGCCAAGGCTCCTGTCCATAATTGAAGAGAGATGATTCCTTCATAATCTCTTAGGGCCTTATTTGAGAGCCAGTCAACTTCCATGTTGGATTCCCAGTAAATATGAAAAAACTGGACACTTGTAAACCTGTTAAACAAGGAGGCTATTCTAAGTTTCCAACCTTCTAAAGTACACACTTGTAAAACATTTTTGCGATTTAGCCAATCAATAATTATCTTTGAGTCACCCAGGACTTGAATCTTGTGAAGATTTAATTGATTGGCTAAAAAAAGGGTTACCCAAGCACCCAATAATTCTGCCTTTGTATTAGTCCCTTTACCACAGTTGAAAAACCATTTTAAAACCTTGTTTGTAGATAATCTTATGATACCTCCCGCTCTACTACAAGTCCCTTGATTCTGAGCAGTACCATCAAAGAAGGCCACTGGATACCCAAGTGGGAGGTCTGGATTGAGTCTTCTTTTATTTGTAGTGCACAATCTTAACTTGGGATTTTTTAATGCTCCCATAATTCTAGTCGTAACTACATAGACAAAAGGAGCTTTTCCTTAAAATAAAACCATATTTATTTCTAGCCAAATATGCCAAACAAAGAGATCTTCCATACTAGAAGAGATTGCCTTATTTTCCAAATAGTTTGTAAAACACACATCAAGATCTGAACCTTCCCATTTAGCCAAGATTTTTTTTAGGGTGCAAATTTTTATTCAAGTTTGTTTGGTGAAGTTACAGTGAATGAAAAGGTGAGCATTTTCTTTGTTGGCACTTTTACAAAGATGACACCTACCAAGCCCTAACCAGCCTCTTTGTTGTATATTTTTCCAGGTTGAAACCTTATCTTCCACCGCCAACCATAGGAACAATTTAATTTTAAGTTGCATGTTCCCCTTCCAAATTATTATGTGCCAATTTTTTATACGTTGAAATTTTTGAGTGGATGTAATGGCTTCGTAAACATTTTTTGTGTTTAAAATTCCAGATGAATCACCACCAAACCAGATGAGTTCATCCTCGGAGTTCGAAATAACAATGCCTAAGGCTTGAAAATCCTATTTGTACTTGTCCCACTCCACTGCTAAACTGCCTGAAAGATTTAGATCGAAACTGCTAAGCCAAGTAGGGGGAAAAGAAACCAAGTCCTAAGACCGCCACACCTGAGCTAGGACTGATATCTGTTTGTGATTTAGTTCATTAATAAGTGTGTTGGATAAGAAAGATTCCTCTTCCAGCCCCAAGACTCTGTCTCTCCCAATTTCCACCTGATAACCAGTTCCCGGCTTCCAACTAAGCCAATTGGTAATCAAAGGAACTACCTTAACTAGACTTGTCCAAAATTTAGAGGCTGAAGAATAATTTAAATTCACGGATTTTAGCCAACTAGACACTAACAAAAGAGGGAAATACTTTTCCTTTAAGTTTTTTTGCCACAGTCTCGTTTCTGTGAGTACCCTCCAAAGAGTCGATGCTGACAAAGCTTTATTGAAAGAGTAAATGTTGCATAATACCCATCCTCCCAAAAGTTTTGGGTGAGCCAAAGCCTCCCAATGACAAAGGTGTTAATGTTTAGAATCAATATTTCCATTCCATAAAAAATTAAAGAGTAAAGCCCTTAAACAATTCAGTATAGACTGAGGAACTGAGGCAAGTGAAAACCAGTACACCGGTTGACTTTCCAATTTTTTTTTACATAAAGTGAATCTACCTCCCAAAGACAACCACCTGTAACTCCAATTATTAATCCTCTTTTCCACTTTAGTTAATAACCATCGCCAATCTTCAGTTTCTGGATGCCTTCTTTCAAAAAATATTCAAGATATTTGAATCCACAGGAGAGATCAATAAATTTGTAAGGGATAAGCTACTTGAAAGGGCTCAGTTCAACTTCCAATAAACCCAAAGAGTGGACCGTCATCTTATTAGGGTTCAACATAAAACCTGTGACCAAACATGACTTATCAATCAGGCAAATAATTTCCTTCCATTCCTGTAGAGAAGCATAAGTTAGCAATAAAACATCATCGACGAAAAATAGATGAAGGATTTTTTAGAGTCTCAACAATTTTATTCTTGTTAAATACCCCTCTATTTGACTCTTTTTCAGAAGCAATCTTAAGGTCTCCATCATCAAGATGAAAAGTAACGAAGACAACGGGCACCCCTGTCAAAGACCTCTTCCACTCCTGAAAAAATTAGTTGCCTCCCCATTGATAAGAACAAGTAAATACGTCGAGTTTACACAAGACATTATCCAATTTGTCATGGCCAATCCAAACCCTACTTGAAGTAAAATCAAGCGCAAAAAATCCCAATCAACATGATCATAAGCTTTTTGAAGATCAAGCTTCAAAATTTAATATTTTTTCTTTTTGTTAGTTAAGCTATGGATACATTCATGGGATGAACCTATAGCATCATGTATTTGCCTACCCTCTAGAAATCCAAACTTCTCAGCTGAGAGGGTCTTTGATAGGACTTGTTTGATTCGGGTCACTATAACTTTGGAGATCACTTTATAAACAAGATTGCAGAGTGACATGGTTCTGAAATCCCCAAAATGATGAAGATTATTAATTTTGGGTATCAGTGCTAGAAATGTAGAGTTTAAGATACTAGTCAAACGACCACTGATGTGAACATCCTCCACAACACTTAGTAGGTCCGATTTAATTAAGTTAAAGAAGTGTAAAAAGAACTCCACCGTCTAGCCATCAGGACCGAGACTTTTCTCCCTCTTGAACATATTTAAAAGCAATTTCAGTTCCTTTTCACTAACTAGTGCATAGAGTGCCCGATCTTCTTCCTCATTGATCCATCTGTTGAAACAACCCGCCACATCAACTTGTTCCCTTGTTGTTGATCTAAGAATTATATTGAAAAATTCTTTAAAGTGTTTTTCTTCTTCCTGACCTTTATGCATGATGCCACTATTATCTCTGATTTCCCATAAGTGTTTATTAATACGTCTATGATTGGCGTACTGATGAAAGAACTTAGTGTTAATATCTCCACTTTGCAACCAGACTGCCCTACTTTTAAGCCTCCAATAGTCCTCTGAAACTTTCAGTAAATTATTCCTTTCTGATTCCAATTGAATCAAAGTTGACTCTTCCTCCAGGATGAAGGTTCCATCTGCAATCTTCTGTAACAATTTTTTTTTATATATGATTCGAGTTTTAGCATTACCGCCAATTCCCGAGATCGAATTCTTTTCACCCATCCTTTTGTTAAATATTTTAAATCCTTCATCTTCTTGTTGACTCTTCGATGAATATTGTCCTCGTGAAGATACTTCAGACTCAACTAAAGTTCATGAACCAAACTGTTAAAAACGGGATCTAACAACCAGTGCAGATTAAACTTAAAAGAGAAATCTTTAGGAAGGGTCATTGAAACTAGTTTTAAAAGGATCGGAGCATGATCAAACACAAAGGGAAGCACCATCACCGATCTAAACAAAGTGGTATTCAATAACAAGTATGTTGTCACAAAAAATCTGTACAACCTTTTGGCAATGAAATCTGAGCCGAGCGACCATTCCTCCAAGTCAGAGCGAGTTTATTCAGATGCACATCCACTAAATTATGCTCATTGAACAAGGAAATGAAAAAGTTAGACAGAGGCCCACTACAGTTACTTCCTCCCCAAACTTCACCACATGAAGATCTAGAAAATTGTGTATAAATGAAGAATTTTTCTTTCCATTAATCTAAATGAAACTAACAACTCTTAAAGAGTTGGATTGATTACTTATGCACTTTACTTTAATGATTGAGAAAAATGAAAAGAAGAAATAGGGATAAATTAGTTTGATAAAAAATCTTAATTATGTACACTAATTTCATTTAATATGAACTGATTTTAATATACTACTTATAAATTTTCAAATAATCAATCCCTAAAATAGTAATTTTTTCATGCATTACAACATTTAGATATATCAAAATCTATTAAATTTTATAAAATCCAAATTTTATTATAAATGCAAAACTTATTAGTCCCTGCCAAGGGAATATAGAAATGAGTTTGCTATTGATTCGGCATTAATTTGCCTTGTATTTTAAATTTATATGTGTGGTGTAATATATATATATATAATTAAAATATTTGTTTTTCTCATTTCTCATTGGTTGATATATTCCAAGTCTTACTGCTACCGTCCGTATTTCAATATTTGAAATTAATTACATAATCAATAAACTTGGTTATAAGTACCTAGTACCTTTTATATCAAAAATTAAGAAAAAAAATTAAAAATGCCATGTGTTCTCTCATTATAACTATCAATTTATTTCATTATTATTGCATTTATGCTTTTCTCTTATCATTAATACAAAGTGTACTACTAGATTAATATAAAATGATATACATATAATTATGTATGATGACATATGCGTAATTTCTTTTTAATAGTAATTTTGAATTTCTTTTTAAATGAAAATAAATTAGTAAAAATATAGTTAAAGATGAAAAACAAAATGATATAGACAACCTATATATATATATATATATATATATATATATATATATATATCCCTTTTAATAATGATTTTGAATTTTTCTTTAATAAAGACAAATAATAATTATAGCAATTTGACAATGGTTTTATAGTAAATTGACAATTGTTGGAACACTCTAACTAGTTCAATGATCCCATCTAGGTACACTCTATTTCCAAATTTACTTGGCAAGGACTAAGCTGCCATGCAACCCTTGTTTATAACATTCATTTTGATGTTTTCTCATACTCACATATCTTAAAAAAGATTATTTTAAACTTTTCATAGTAAATGTTGATTTACTTTGACCTTATGAAATTTAATTTAATTTATTAATTTATCTTCTAAATATTATTCCTTGTCATGTTCCATAGGGATCGGAATCATCGTCATCTCCTTTAACAAAGAGTAAATATTCCCTCCAATGTTTTTCTTAGAAAAGCGGAAGACGAGTTGAAAAATTTCTCATCATATTCCATTTTTGCTATTCCCTTTTTGCTTTACCTGCATTTTTTTCTATTTAATTTATACTCAACCAATGACACCTACAACTCAAACAAAATAAAAATAAAATTGTTGTTTCTTCTATTATGGGAAGGATTTATGAGAACACAAAGTGTAGTTGAAGAACATAATATTACACCTCAAAAACATTTATCTTTATCATCTCTTATATCACTATACTTGAATTCTCCTCCACAATTCCATGTTGATTTGCCATGAAAATCCATATATATTTATTATACAGTATAATAAGCAATTTGACTCTTACTTTGCATTACTATCTGTTGAATTTCTTCAATGCAAGTAATACATATATTTTTATTGTATTAATTTTTTGTTAGTTTGCTTGTGATCAGGATAGGATAGTTTAGAATTGGTTAGAGATTATATCTTAGAATAATACTCATACATCTTAGCTTAACTTTAGTTAGTCGGATTTACTTTTTTTTTTATAGCTTTGATTTATATGAGAACCTTTGGTTCTCAGATTCATATTTATTTAGAATTTTAGTTAGTTTGGTAACCAGGCGAATTTTGGTTAGAAGCACTACTCCAAACAAGAGTGGGTCTAATTGGGACCTACCATCAGGCATTTTCCCTCATCTGACTGAGTGGGTCAAGTTGGCCTGTCAACACTATCCTATTATCTAAAATGAAATAAATGTATTTTTGTTTTGGATTTTTTTTTTAGTTTAAGAAAAAAAAGACTATAGATTTCTATTAACATGATACAAAATAATACAATCTTTATTCTGGGGTCCTACAAAAATGGAATCCAAGGGTCCCCTCAGAATGCAATTGTCTTTAGGATTTTCAAAAAAACCCATAGGGCTATAACCTCTTCTTATCACTGAGTTATCTTTCCCGGCCAAAAAGCCAAAATTTGGGATCCTAAACTTATACCCTACCAATTTAGTTTTTGCATGGCTTCTGCCACTATACCTCGTGGCTTTCATATACATATAATTTATACTACATATATCTAGACAAAGAAATACCATACCAAAAAAAAACCCATATCTTGAGAGGAGGTCCCTGCTTTGACACCCTCAAACTAGTATGTTGTGTCGAGCTTGGATGGGAGGGTGGAACCTCCCTGGATCAAGCCCTGACCCCAGAGATCTCTCTTACCTGAATGTTGCACTATTTTCCTGACAAGGAGAGATTACTTTCGGGGTTCCTCATTCTCTATCACAATGGGACATTATTCGGATCCTTCAAATAATCCCTCCATCCTCTGATGCTTTGTCTATCCCTCACAGACCTCATAGTCCTTTTCTATAAAAGACACACCAAATTTAGCTTTACAAAAGACTTCAATTTTTTCTTCCAACATCCTTACCCCTTGCCTGATAGCTTCATTTTCTTGTTTCTTTTTGGTGAGTTCTTGGATGACCTCCTATTGTTTTTGCACCATGGCTTGAAAAACCGTTTCTTTCATTCACTAATGAATTTCTGCCAAGCGAAAGTACTTGGTTTCTCTGGTTCGCGATTTCCCCAGGTCCCAATCCCAATATTTCACTTCTTCTATGATCTCCTCCTACGAATTGGCCCTTCTTTTTTCTCACCTCCTTATATAGATCCTCCATAGCCTTTTTTTATTTTTCAGTACCTCGGGTATGAAAGTTACAACTAGCCTCCAACATTGTTGTCTCCGCTCTAGATTTCGAGGAGGTCTCTTAGCGACAGGATTGGCTCTCATAATTCTCAGTTTCTGCCCCCATCCATAGGTACTAGGGGAATTTCCCCATTATAACTTCTTTTTCTCTATCAACATATTTTTTCTTCTTGATTCCCTTCCCAAAAATATTTCTCCTTTACTTATGTTTCGATTTGGACAACCCCCCTTTTCTCTCTTTCTTCGAGTTCCTCCAAATGATAGATGAGTTCCTCTTTCATTCCATTCAATGTCTAATTGAGAAAGGAAACTATAGAGCCTAGAGGTCAAGGGAATCCCCTAGGATCCCTTATTCCTTCCTTTACCCTTATCTCTTAGAAATTGTTTGCACCTCTCTATTCTTACATTCCCATTCCCATAAGACTTAGCAATTTTGCATGCCTGATTTCCCCGAAAAATATTCCTATTAATAGGCCTAGACTCCTTCAAATAAATTCCTCTAAGCCTCATTTTCATGACTGTCTTAATCGAATTCATCATTTTCTAGTAATCCCAGTACTTTTCTTGCATAACCATAATACTTGTGGTACTAGTTTCAGATGCCTTTAGCATCATCCCAGTTTTGTATCTCATCCTAGCTTGCTCATATTTAGGTCTCCATACCTTCATTAATATATCAACCTTACTTCACATGTCTATCCATTGAATTTCACTCTCCTCCACCTTCCTCGAAATGGGGTCTAGTTCCTGATCCTCAAGTACTATACCATTGTGATCTGACATTTAGAAAGATGTTGGGACATCTAGCTCCGTCGAGCCTAGGGCCTCAATCTCTCAAGCTATCTCCTCAACCATATGAAGGGTGTCCTCATTAGTTAAGAGGGTTATTGTGTCTCGAAATGTTCCTCGACCCATCTCCTTCCACCTCCACTTGTTCATTATGGGGGTCTGGAGTACTGCCATGTTTTCTAGGTAATCGGCTAGGTACCGCATTACCCTTTCTCCTGACATGTATCAGGACTATAGTTGAGATTCCCTTGAAAATTGAACCTATCTCCGAGAAGCCGAATGATAACCTCCAATTCTATAAGACTCTCTCAAGGTGGGTTCCAATTAGAAGTTTTCTCAGTCCCTCAATTAGGATTTGAGAGTCCCCTTCCACTATCAGAGCTTGAAAATTCAACTATTTTTCCATTCTCAACACCATTAATAAACATGCCTTCTCCGCTCCATTATTCGTATTATGTCCAAGTCTGATAGAGTATCCATGTTGGATCTCTCATGTTGAGTCCTAGAATACCCCACCCACCCCTGCTTGGCTTGGATCACCTTTAGAGGCACCATCAAATTTTAATTTCATAAATACTATAGGAGGAGTTTCACAAGTCTCATTGCTTCGAGGATTTGTAGTAGGAATTTTCTTTGGCTTGGTCATGGCATGGAGAGGGTTTAGATGCTAGTTTTTGAAAATATTTATTTCTTCCCCAGAGGGCTTCCAATCTTCTTCTTTCCAAGCGAAGGAATTTATTGTCTCCTGGATATTTTCTTGAATTCCATGCCAAATTTTGGTGTAGATTGTTGTACTAGCCTCTGAATATCCTATGGTTTCTCTCCTTCCAGGTATGCCACAAAACAAAGCCCAGGAATATCTTCCATATGTGGTTCAAAATTTTGTTTCTAAATGGATCTGGACTTCATTCTTCTATGGTTATATTGATGTTTTCTCTTACTCAATCCATGATTTTGAATAAACTGGCTCCTTTGTCCTATAGTTCCAATGCTACTCGACATTCATTGAATAGGAGGTTTGTCTTTTTTATTTCCTTTCTACACAACATGCATAGGGAGGGTCCTTTGTACCCTCTTCAAATGATTATATCCTAGGTTAAATCTCTCCTCTAGAGAATTGACCATAGGAAAGTTTCCACTTTCGGTCAGTTGTAAGAGTTCCAAATTTTATTCCACATTGATTTTGGGTTTGTATCTGGAAGGTCTATCACATGTTGTTAGGCTTCCTTAATACTAAATTTTCCATTCCATTTTTGACGCCACCTCATGATATAATATTGTCTCGGTTTGAAAGTAATAGTTCTTTGGGATAAAATTTTCTACATCCTCTGTCTAGATGATCTTATCCAGGTGATCGACCATGCTGCAAGAGGCTTCCAATTTCAAATTTCAAATTTCATATTTCCCAAAAGCTTTGGTTCTGGAAAATTGATCTATTTTTCTAGGCATAGTTCCAAATAAGAGAGTTAGGTCTCGATACTTCCAACCTAATCCTTTATTTATTTCAAGATTCCTTTGCATATTTTTTTTTCCATATGTTGGCCCACATAGCCTTTGGGTTTTTACTCCACTTCCATAGAAGATTGGTTGTTAAGGCTTGGTCTATCTTGTGTGGGTCTTGGATTCCACGCCCCCCCTCAATTTAGGATTACAGATTTTGTCCCAAGCCACCAGAGCCCATTTTTTCTCCCTCTTCTCTCCACCCCAAAGAAACTTTCTTTGGATAGCTCTTGTTTGTTGTTGGATGTTTTTTGGGGCCACAATCACTAAAAAAAGGTAGAGAGGCATGGCTTCCAAGACTGATTTTATGAGAAGAATCATGGTCGGGAAGGTCATGAAACAATGTGTCCAACAGTTTAGGCATTCATCAAGATTGTCCGAGAGATATTTCCACGAAGTATTATTAAGGGATTTCTCCAGGAGAGGGATTACTAGGTACTTTGAAGGAAGTCTCGCTTGTTGGAATCCTAGAATGTGGGAAACGTTCAGCTGGACTATTACCAGAGTATTGAAGAAGAAAAAATTCGATCTTTCTTCATTTATTTACATTCGTAATGATTCCATGAAGATATTGAGGTTGTGTTTAATAATAATGTATTCCCTGACCATGGGTTTCCCCATTAAGAGGGTATCATCCACAAATTGCAAGTGGTTGAGGGGTTCATAAGTAGGGGTGATTGGGAGGCCTTGAAGGGCCCCTTCCTATCGGGATTGTTTGATAAACCTCCCCAAGCCTTCTGCTGGAATTATAAACAAATAAGAAGACATGGGACTCCCCTTCTTGATTCCTCTGGAACCTTTGAAGGTGGTTGAGGGTTACCCATTAACCAGGATAGCAAAGAAGGTCGAGGAGATAATATCATGGATCCAGGTAATCCATTCTGGGTCAAATATTAATTCTCTCAATATTTCACAAAGAAATTCCAAGTTAGTTCTGTCATAGGCTTTAGCTAGGTCCAAAATTATTATCATCACTTGTTGTCCACTTGTTTTAAGAGAATGGATGGATTCATGGGAACTTATTATGTCATTTAGAATTTTTCTTCCCTCCACAAATCCTCCTTGTTCATGAGAAATGATTTCATGTAGGATAAGTTTCAACATGTTTGCAATTACTTTAGTTATGATCTTGTAAATTACATTGCATAAGAAAATCAAGTGAAACTTATCTCTCGAGCGAGCATCTCTTTCCTTAGGGATTAATGCCAGGAAGGTATCATTGAGAGCCTTTATAAATGAGTGATCCCTTCTTGATTCTTCCACCACCACCCACATGTATTTTCCTATGAGTTTCCAACGTGCTTGGAATAAATCTGTAGTGAACCCATCCAGGCCTGGGGCCTTTCTGGCTGTCACATCAATAACCACCTCCTCGACTTCCTCTAGAGTTACCTGGCACACAAGACTGCTATTTTATTCTGGGGAGATTAGTTCGGGAATATAATGGGTGATTTTTTGAGTGGCTTCCATCATATCCACATCTAGCTCTGAGAGTAATATGTTATAATGGTTGATCAACTCTCTTTCTATATCTTTGTGTTTTTCCACCATAGTTCCATCATTCATTTGTAGGGCCGCAATATGGTTCTGACTTCTTTTCCAAAGGAGAGAGTTATGAACGAAATTGGTTCTTTTGTCCCCTTCCTACAACAATCGAAATCGATATCTCTGACAAATCAGGATCTCTTCATGATTATCTCTTTCTATAATCTCCTCTTTTAGTTGATATTCCTTTAATTTTAGCTTCTGGGATAAACCCTAGAGAATTATCTGATGTTGGAGATCCTCCTTTTTTTTCCTTCCTCTTGGATGTTGCCAAAGAATTCTTTGTTCCATTTCTTGATGCAAGCTTTAGTATACTTAAAATATGTTTTGGAATTGGTACATCTAGGTAACATGGATATTTGGTTCTCTATTCCACAAAATTGACATGATTTTCTGGAATTCTGGGTGATGGAGCCATAATTTTTCAAATCTGAAGGGATTTAGTCTATGGGTTGAGTGTGCTTCCCAAATCACTAATATGGGCCAATGGTCCAAACCATGAGAGGGAATGATTTCTGCTACCAACCCCCTAATTGATTGGAAGAAACTCTGTGAAACTAGGTATCTATCAAGTCTTTCTCCCACCTGTTTCAAGCCACCTCTTCTATTATTCCAAGTGAATTTACCTCCTTTGGTTGAAATATCCACCAACTTTAACTTGTCTATACTTTACTTGAACCATTTACTCTCTACATCAAGTTTCCTTTACCCTCCTTTCTTCTCTTCTAGTGACTTGATGAGGTCGAAATATCCTCCTATAATCCATTATTGGTCTTGCAACTGAATTCACATCTCTTTAAAAGAATCTAGGAAGCTTATTTTTTCTTCATGGTTCGGAGTTCCATAATTGTTCGAGATGTAACCCTGATCTACCGAACTCAGGTTATGAAAGTGAATGGACATGATTCTAGGATGATGTAACACTCTCTCCACCTTGAAGTAGTCTAGATTCTAGAGAATCTCCCCCCTGAGGTCCCCTCTACTTCGATACGTTTCATTTTACTATTCTTCCACACTTTGTTGACTATATTGTTCATTGTTTCCCTATCACACTTAGTTTCTTGTAACCGTATGAAATATACTTTTTATTCTGTTATCTTTTTCTTCAAAATTATGTGTTTAGATGTTGATTTAAGCCTTGTATATTCCATGAAAGTACCTTCATCATTAACGTTTTGGTTGAGAGGAGAAATAATTATCCAGGAGGCCCATGACTTGGCCAGATTCTATCAACAAGGCCATTGTTTCTTCTAGAGCTTACTTGTGTGGTTTGCAATCTCTTATTTTTTCCTCCCCGTTGGAATTTTTTTGGTTTTTGAGAGGATTTCTCTTGATGCCCAAGTTACCTGATAATGTTGATGGATTATCCTAACTATTGTTTCTTTCCTTTCCTTTCTTTAATTCGCGATGAAGCTTATGAAGTTGAACGAATTTCATCTTATTTATTTCTCGTTCCCCATGAACTTCGATAAGAGATTTGATGTCCACCTTCGTTTCTTCCATATCCATGTTCTGAGCTTCATCCTCCTCCTCTGCTTCTTCCCATGATCCCTATGTATCATCCATATCCTACATTTTAATTTCCCCTTCCGGGATGGGAGTGGTAATATTTATTTTCTCTGTTCGGTGATGCTTTGGTATCTCCTCCTATTTTCCTGCTCCTAGGTCTGACCCTTGTGCTGGGTCTTCTTGGCTTCACTCTGATTTTTTCCCCTTTTTTGTGTGTTGTTCCTCCATTGCTAACACCTAGAAATTATTGGACTTCTTCTTCAAGGTTTATCCAATTTGCTTAGTTCCTTTTTTTCCTTCCTTTCTTTTGTTGGGATCTTGATGAATCCCTCACCATCCTTTACCTATTTCCCTTTGTTTCTTTTTGTTCTTACATTCTGGGGGAATTCCTTGAATAGATGGTCATGTTCATGGCACTTCCGGCACATGAATGGGATATGTTTGTAGCCTATAGTTTGGGTCCAATTCTCATCCTGAAAGGATATCACTATAGATTCCAGCAAGGCTCTGGCCACATTCATATAAACACAGATCCTGGCATAGGATGTGTACTTGGCTACCTTAGTTATTTCCTACATATTTATAAAGGAACCTAAAGTATTTTCTATTCCCTCCAAGGTTTCAAGGTGCCAGAGTTCCTGGGGTAACGAGTATAATCTAAGATAGACCTGTGTCGAAGTAAAGTCCTCTTTTTCAGGGAAAAAAATTCAATCCAGTATCTTAGGTGTAACCCTGCAGAATTAAAAAAATATGGTCCTTCATAAAAACTTCTACTCCTATCTACAGAGCATGAGAAAATTACACTGAAAAGGCCTTTTGATCCCAATTTGATGTCCATGCTTCCTTTGACTTTCCATATCGACT
The DNA here is from genome assembly GCA_000966675.3 of Picea glauca. Lineage (NCBI taxonomy): Eukaryota > Viridiplantae > Streptophyta > Pinopsida > Pinales > Pinaceae > Picea > Picea glauca. The sequence goes on along the minus strand of JZKD02S2001347.1, from coordinate 465,837 downwards.
GTACCCATAACATGAGAGCCTTCTTCGAGGGCCATATACCCATGAAATTTATGATAAGTGCATGGTGCTTCATATGTTGGATATACTCTCCACTTAGTGGTGATTTGGCTTCGTATCTTGGGTTCTCCATCATCTTTTCCAAACAACCATTCTTTAACCTTTTTTTCATATTTGGGATCTAACCCAGTATTCGAGGCTTGATGATCTGTGGTGGGAGAACCATTGTCTCTTCCTGCCCCCGAGACATCCTTGGATGTCAAACTTGACCCCTCTTACACTGCTTCTTTGAATGACTTCGACTTGGCCCCTTCCTTCGCTGCCTTTCTCACCACATCCAAATCTTGTTTACCGCTTTAGGCTCTGACACCTCTATCTTTTTTACCTCCACTAATGACCTTATCCCATTTCCTCAAATCCTCCACTATCACTCCACTTACTCCTCCAACTGAAACCCTAACCTCTTGCTCCATACCCTAGAAAACCCTAACCTCCTTCTCCTCCTCCCATCACTCCTCTCCCCACATTCATGTAATTTTAATATTGTGTTTTGGATTTGTTTCAATGCACATATTTTAATAATTATTTTGTAAAATCAAATAAATATATTTGTGTTTTAGATTTGTTTCCCTGCTTAGTAATTTTTGTAAAAGTGAATAACAAACATTTTTCTCCCTGGCTATGTGAATATCAAGATCTTTACCAATCTTTAAACTCCACATTACATTTACAATCACTATTTTTTGGAAAGTTATCTTAATGGAATTCATCACACTCAAGGTTTCATGTTCTTACAAAATTCTTCTCTAAAAACACTAAGCACGTTGTTACTTAAACACACTTAACTTAAAATTGGCCAACATATTATATTTGTGTATATAAGCAGAGCATATTGTAATATAGTGAAATAATTTTGGTTTTTAATTAGTTTATATTGTCCAATAATTTTTTATAAAGTTTATTAGCATTATATAAAAATTATAAATTAAATTAAATATTATCAAAATTATTTTTTAATTTAAAAAATATAA
>JZKD02S2001347.1:444604-462661 GCA_000966675.3 Picea glauca | reverse complement strand
TATATCTAAATTTATTTAAATAGTATATTTTATTTCAATTATTAGATAATTTGTTTACATAAGATCATATAGATTATTTTATTCAATTTATAATATATTTTGATTTATAATGATGATTAATTTCTACTAAGATTGAATTGATTTATAGGACTTTAAGTAAGTGATTACTTGTAATTCTTTCAATCTAAGAGAAAGTGTTTTTCATCGTCAACCTTCGTAGTGTCACAAAGGTGACACACTCTTTCATCCCATGGAGTTTTAGGAATTGACCAATGTCCACTTTCACTATAGAGCTCGTGAGAATTTGTTCTTCTCTTAGCAATGCTTTTTGTTTTCTTTACACTTGAAAAAACAAATAGATAATTTTGATCTTCTACATTAGGGTTGATTACATCTTTATAATACCTTAATTTTGATCACACCACATTTTCTCCTTAAATTTTGATTTGATTATTTTTTAATAGTATTTTTATTCTACAAAATGGTCTCTTCCATGATTCCTCAATAATTTAGACAAAACATAACATCTTTATGTAAAAAAACAAATCATATTGATTATTTTATTCAATTTATAGGATATTTTTTATGACAAAAAAAAATGAAATGTTGATAAAAAAAGCTTAAAATAAAATAAAAATTAATAATTTTCTAATAAAAAATTTAGAGTTTGATTTTTTTTAAATAATTAATTTTTAATTATTTTAAAAATGTTTTTTTTCGACCTAAAATATAAAATAATACATGGAAATTTAAATATTTACTTTTTTAAAAAGAAATACTTTTCTTAAAAAAATATTTATTAAATTTTATTTTTATTAAATGATTATTTTTTAAACCTTTTTTTGGGATTAGCGAAGTTTCAAATGCCAAAATAACCCTTTTCTCGCCTCCTACTTTTGATTTTCTGCACGATGAACTTGAATAAAACTCATCAAGTCTCTATAGTGTTGGGATTCTGACAATGCAGAATGCTCTAAAAGAGAAAAAAAGTAAGCATTGATGCTTCGCTCCTTTCGTCATTCTGTGGGGAACACCCAAGAAACACGTATTCCATAGAATGAGCCGCAAAGAATCACTCCAAATGTCGCACACACCTACCTATAGGTGGCACGCGAACCTTCGTGCCTTTTATAGTATTTATTTTTTTATTAATTGATTATTTTAAAACCTTTGTTAAAACAAGGTTGCGTGGCAGTGTAGTCCCTGCCAAGGAAGTTAGAAAGCAAATTGTGGAAAATGGGGTCGAATTGTAAATGAAACAAAGTGTTTGATGCAAAATGTATATTAGGGAAATGCTGTGCAAATTGTATATCATGGAAGATAGGGCAATCGTGAAAGACGGTCGACAGGCACAACATCATCTAATTTTTGAAAGTATATAGCAAACCTAATTTTTTTGAAAGTATATAACAAAGTAAAAAATTTGTTGACAGTGCAAGATTAAATTTGGAAAGTTAAATGCATTTTCCATATGGACTGGTGAAAGATAAGAATATATGATGACATAAATTAATAGCAGATAAGTAATATAAAAATTTAAATGCATTTTTGAACATGGGGTATATGTAAATGACACTTGCATTGTTGAACGCCATTTATTTTGAAATATATAAAAAAAAAAGAAAAATGTGTAACATATAAAAGAGTAGATGCATTTTCCATACAGGCTATTGGAGGATAAGAATAAAAGTCTAACATATTAAAAAAAAATATGCATTTGTTATATAGAATGCAGAAAGATAAGAATAGAGTTTGTAACATATAAAAACTTAAATGCATTTTGTTTTTTCAAGTATGTGAAAAAATGAAAGTTTGTTACATACTACTGCAAATTTTGAAATATACCAAAAAATTAAAGTCTATTACATATAAAACGAAATTTCAATGCGTTTGTCATGTAGATTGGGATTGGGGCTCCCGTGGACCATTAGAGAAATATGTATAAGAAACAAGATTGTGGAAATAAGATAGAGTGCAATAGCTGCAAAAGAAAATAAATGGAAAGGTATAAGTGTTTGCCTATACATCTGTATTTAAGAAAGTGGAATAACCGAGCTGAGAAACAAAGAAAGATGTGATGACTAAACTTACAGTGAGTGTACGTATAAGCGCTTTGGCTATTTTCTTGCGACTGTCGTTTCATTGATGTCGACGACGATTGCGGTTTCAAGGATGTTCTCCACGACTGTTGGAATGTTGAGAACTGCCTGTTGTCTTTCATTGGCGACCTGTTTCAATTTCCTTTCGACCCATTCTTCAATGTAGCTTCTCATTGGGGCGATGTTGATCTCATTCCGAATTTTGATGTTGAAAACTTCATTTTCTAATTCCTGGAAGTCGATAGAAAGATTAGAGAGAGCCTAATGAATTTCCTCATTCTGTACTGCATATTTGACTAGCCAGTCATGGACATGAGCTTGATCAAATTGAAGGATGTTGTAAAACTTTTTGAGAGAAAAGATATTCAACATAGCAACCTGTTTATCGAACTCTTTCCTAGTTAAGGGCAAGGAGCTTGCGATTAAGAGGGGGTCTTGGAAGTCGTTGGTTTTCCCTGCTAAGTCTATATTTGACATCTTTGTGAATAATTTATCTTTCTTCGCTATGGCTTGTTCACATGACTGAACAATGAGATGCAGGTTCTTTACTTTTTGTTTCCAACATGCATTCAATTGGCCGATCCGGTTTTTGGATAGAAGATATTCTTCTCTTCTTTTTGTTGATGTCATATTGTTGACAATCTTGCCAAAAGGGATGGCCATTTTTAAAAAGAAATTTTCTTCATCTTTTAATTCGGCTTGCAAAATCTCAAGCAATCTATGTGCCCTGGTTGCAAGGGAAGCGATGGTTTGTGATCTTTTCCACGCCTGGGTAACCAGTTCCATTCATTTTTTTATATTGTTCTCCACATATCCTTTACAGGATGCGAGCAGGGTGAAGGATGTTTTTACATTGGGTGCAGGGGTGCCAGGCATGGCTATTGCCAAAGGATCGACAAGAAATGGCATAGGAATGAAAGCATCTTCCAATTTCTTGACTCGGTCCTTCAGTTTGGCATACTGGGTCTCGATGCGTCCAATGGAATCATGAAGTGCTTCTCCGATCGCGGTGTGAAGTTGACAGATTTGGGACGGCCGCATGTTGACAACGCCAACCTCTGAATGATATTTTCCTTTGATATTTTTAACATTTGTTTTCTCAAATATCAATATTTTGTTCCGGCTATAAAAAACAACGCTCTGGAACACGAAGGATTCATCTTCGTCAAAATTTTGGGTAACAGATATGTCCATTGGATGGCTATGGTGGATGTCATATTAGGGATGATCAAGGAAGGGGAACATGGCATCCAGATCAGTGCCAACTTCCATGTTCCGAATCTAAATTTCCGTCTCTTCTGCCCGACCCACAATTTTTTTCCTCTTCTTCTCTACTTGAAGCTTGTGAGAACTATCAATTTTAGAGTGAGGAGGGCCGTTATCTCCTTCTCTATTTGAAGAACTCTAGGTTTCTTTATTGTTGTGATGGGACATTGGAGCGATGCTCCAGGATGTCGTACTTTTTGGAGTGGTATTTGTGGATTGAACACTCTTGTCACTGGGGCCTTTCCCCTGTTCTGTGTACAATTTAGTGCAGCTTTGCACTGTCTCTACATCATCGATATCAGAGGCAGGACCGTCATTGTCTTTGTTTTTGGGCAGGTGTTTATTTACAAAACAATCGCCGAGGCCAAGTTATTGAAAATGTTCTTTAAAAATATCATAGGGATCGAATCCTATTATGTCTTCATCATATTCGAGGTTGGAGATGCTAAAATGTGATGCGAAATCATCAATTTTGTTGACGTTTTTCAAGACGAACTCCCCTATTTTCCAAGGCAGAGGAATGAACTATTTTTTTTTCTTCCTTTGGAATAGATGGAACCAGTAGTTGTATTGAAATGCTAATTATGCAATAAAAATTATGTCTGTAACGTGAAATGGAAGGAGAGGAGGTTGTTCCATGGAGCCAAAAATTCTTATGACAGTGTAATTATCCAAATGTTGGAGTGTCCCCTTATTGTGCAAAAATCTAATTGCCTGTTCAGATATGCGGGGAGAATTTTCTCCTAACAACAAAACTTTGAAAATATAAAGGAATCCATTAAAAAACTCATAAAAACAGTGGGAAGCCTTGTGCTTCCACAAGGCCTGATACCAGAATGTTACTGGGTGGAATTCCCAGTTGACTTTTTTGGACAGAAATAGCTGTGGAAATTGATAGGAATGTGCTATTGAAAAAACCAAATAGGATGACATATAAAATTTCTTTTTCCTTTTGTATATTGACAAATGGGAAGAGATTTCATGGGAAATTAACCTTCCCCAATCAAAAAGGGCTTGTTCGTTGACTGTGAAATACAAAATATAAAGAGCCATGTGGGAAACAGTACATGTGGACTCCTGTCACGTTATTCTTGTAAACAACCAAGAAATTTCCCGAAATGGATTTCTAAATGAACTAACCTGCATACTTGTAATATCTTCAGGAACTAGATTTGGCCTTTCCAAAAAATGGGGCAAGAGGTCCAATCCGTTACTATGCTTTTCTATAAACTGTTTGCAATCTTCTCCTTTGAATGCCAATTTTGGCTCATACAATTTCAACATTTGGCGGAAGACCTGAGGTGAAAAGGACACATAAGAGTCGTCGTACAGTGGAATAATTATTTGTTTTGTAATAAATTTATCGGCGCACCAAGAGACCAGGTCCTTACAGTCAAAAACCTCAAGGACACAGCCTGCATGAGCAATCCCAGAGGTCCAAATTACTTAGTTCTCTGCGGTAGGGGTTGAGTAATAAGAAAATTCCCTGGACCAGTGGATGTTCTAGTCCTCACGCCCAAAGGTGCTCACTGTATCTCCATAGAACTGTTGCCAAGATAATGCCATAGGTTTATGAGAAGGTTTCTTTGTTGCATATGATGGTTTAGATGATTTTTTAGAGAGAATAATGTAACTTTTTTCTAAATCTTGGTTAAATGATTCTGAATGGGAAAGCTCCTCGAGCCTTTCGCTGATTAATGACAAACTGTATTGGTGGTGCATGATGAACTGTTAGTAATAAAATTTATTTATTGCATATTTAGAAATGTGAACGTGGCAGGTACGGTGAAGAGAAATTAAGGAATGGAGGTTTCGTGAATGTGCGAAGGGCACGCCGTGTGAATGAGATTTTATTATTTGTAAATGAACATTCACAAGGGCTAATATAATTCACCCACAAATTTTTGTTTAATTCTCATAAATATGAGATGTCCTCGAGACTTTTGCCCATCAAAGAAAATATATACGGTTTCTACAAGATGACTTTTTAGAATTAAATTCTAGTAGTTCCATATTTAGAAACAAGATATGTATATATATATATATATATATATATATATATATATATATATAAATTTTTATTTTCTTTTATTATAGACAAGTGTGAAGGTGACGAAGAGGGCGGAGAGCAAGGAAAGAATGGAAAGCTCTGAAAAGTGGTCGGACGGGATTGAAAAAAGGGTTACGGGGATAGTCAGGACAACCAAGTGTTGCACGATGAAATTTCATGTTTCAAAATTTTTGAGAGAAAAATGTGTAAAATGAAAGAGATCATGATGGGGTAGTTGAGTGACTGGTTTTTATATTTTAAGAATTCCACCAAAGTGGCTAAGTATGGAACAAGGAAATTGCTAATTGCATACGTGGCAATAAGATCGTATATATAATTTCCAACTACTAATTGCAAAAGGGCACGGATACATGAAACAACGACTACGAACAAAATATTTCTTCAACCTGCCAAACCGACGATTCTCCAAAGAAATTCGAACAAATGGTGAAGTATGGAAAGAGGACAGACGGGCTTCAAAATGGGGTGACAATAGTTCCACTAAATATGCGAGGACCCGACGGTTAAATTGTATTTCTCAAAAGTTTTCAGTGCAAAAATGTGCATCACAGAAAAGGGCATGATAGGTGGACCGTAATACGAAAAAGCGTATGATCTAATAACAATTTCAATTTTGAATATCTGTCAAATTGTATATGATGGAGCTCTGAATGTTGTTTGGAGGTCATGGAAAAGTAGAACTGCAATGTTGTCCCAACCAGCACGCAAGTTTGCCTGTCAATTTGTATATGGCGGAACTCTGGGTGCCAGTTGTGGGACAGGGAACATTAGATGGTCAATTTAAAGAAAGGGGAAGCGGTTGTTGGAAACACAAACGTGTGAATCCATGAAGCTGCGGACCAACGCATTGTTGGGAAAAAAATGATTAAGTAACCAGGAAGAGAAACTAGAGGGAATAAAAGAGTGGGAAAAAAGAGAGGCAGAAGGAAATTTTCGTAAGCCCGAATTGGTTTCAAAGAAGCGCCATCATTGCAAAACCATAATCTACTAATTGTCAGTAAATGCATTGTTGAAGATTACATGCATTTTATTGCAATGTATGCCTGCAACTATGTTCTTGATACATTATTCCATGACTGTAACATATCAACTTAACCACTAAATTTCCTTTTCTACTAATTGCCAACAAATGCTTTGTGGAAGATTAGATTTTATTGGAACGTGTGCATGTAACTGTGTTTTTCATACATTCTACCATCAGTGCAACATATTAACTCAAATATTAAATTTATTGCATTATGGGATGTTAGCATTAAAACTTAATAATTGCATGTCTAGAAACAAGAACAACGATTTTACTGCAACATTGTACATTGGTATTAGTAAACACAAGATTGAATAAGTACGAGAGCACCGAACCATGCCAATTAGAAAATGCATTAAACCTAGAAAAGAGGCAGCAACAAAGAGTGCAAGGCAATTTTTTTTTAATAGCAAATCCATTTAAAATAAAAAAATAAGAAAAACACCGAGTACTGTACATCTATGATTAGAAATTGGACCCAGTTCTTCGAGCCAAAACATTGAAGGAATTTGCGATAAACACAGGCATGGGTTCTGCAGTCTGCAAGATCCTTGGAGTTTTCTCGTCGATGAATCATCCTCTGCTGAAATTTATATTTTTCAAAAGATTTTCCTCATAAATAAGACAAAAATGGTTGCAAGGCAAGTGGAATAGCCCTTAGCTGAAACCACCTCTGCATAGTCCAAAACAATTCAGTAGCACAACTTGCATGTGCAATTGCAGAGGCCCAAATTAGTCCATTCTGGGCAGAAGGAGATGGCTAGTAGGAAAATGCGTGGCACGAATGAGAGTTTTGGACCTGATGTCCGAAAATGTTAAACAATATTTTTTTGGATTGAAATATATCTTTGGGAGCATCAACATATCATTTCTTTACACTGAAACTCTTCTGCCCAGAATAGACTAATTTGGAACTCTGGAATTCCTACTTTCGCAGTGCAAAGTGGTTGTTGCGTTCACAATCAGTTTCTTTTCTGAAACTCCTTTTGGTGTTGTCATGACTACGATCACTGAGACGGGAGGGTCCGTTCATTGTGGTTGATTTCAATTTGGGCACATGAGTGGGAAGATTCTTTGCATTGCCATCATCCATTGCCATATCATCGTCCATAAGATCATATTCTTTCGTCTCAGAATTCATGGCATCAACTTATGGGATACAAATGACTGCAAATGGGCAGGTTCTCTAACCATCCAGGGTTGAGATGGAAGTTTTTGGCTTGAAATATATCTCTCGGTGTACCAAGGGACCATCTCATTTTTTGCTGCTGGGCGAAGGGAGATGAATAGTAACAATATGCTCTAGAATAGTGGAACCTCTGGCCATTATGCCCCAATGTGTTTAATGTGTGTGGAGAGAACTACTGGCAGAAGTTATTTAGAATTTATGTTTGGTCGAGATGATGTTTGAAATGAAAATCGGGGAGGGATAATATAAGCCTCCGCAAATTATGGTTTAATGCATATCAATGGAATATCTCCTTGAGCCTTTCGTTGATCAATGATAATTTCCAGGGTTCGTGCGGAATGAGATGTGACCATCACAGCTCACTAATTGCACAATTAGAAAAAAATGCGAACATGGCGGTGACGACGAAAAGAGATTAAGAATAAGAAATTTCTTAATAGCACCAACCCGTCGGCACACAAAAAAAAAATATTGCGTGGCCTTTGAAGTGAATACTTGGAAAGGATAACATGCTTATGGGAAAATCTTAGTTTAGTTCGTACTAATGACAAATCTTCTCTGGATTTCTGGACATTAATGATAGTTTTAACGGTTGCTGTAGGATGGCTACTAACATTAAATCTTAATTATTGTGTATCTGGAAACAAGTACAAAGGCAGCAACAATGGAGAAACCGATTCCAAGAAATACCAAAGTATGAAAAGCAGTCGGGAGAAGATATACCTAGGGCATGTGAACGACCGATGGTTCTCGGCTTGGTGGGTTGAAAATTGAGCCTCTATTGTTACGTGTCCTACAAATAGCACCTGCACTTCCGCGATATACAAATTGAGAGGCGGACTTGTGGGTTGGTTGGTTCAACATTGCATTTTTTTTTCCTTAGAGATTCCATATTAATTCCATAATTAGCCACTTTTTTGGATTTGGGGTTCTTGGGCTGGCGGGCAAAAAATCGGGCATCTATTATTCCGTGCTCTACAAATAACAGTGACAATTCTGCGATATACAAATTCAGAACCTGACCTGCGCTAAATTATTACTTTTAAATATTTATATTGCATAATTTAATTATACGAGAAAGTTTGCACACTCTAGTCGGCCGAGTGATATAAAAGTATTTCGATAAATGAGCCATATAAAAAAGAGTCATTCCATACCTAGGCAGTTTTTTGATCGCGGGTTGGCGGCCTCGTGGGCTGAAAAAAGAGTCTCTATTGTTATGTTTCCTACAAATAGCACCCATATTTACATGGTATACAAATTGACAGGAGGACCTACGGGCTACTTGGTTGAACATTGCATTTGATCGCGGGTTCGTGACCTGGCGAGCTAAAAATTAAGTATCTATTGTTCCGTGTCCTACAATTAGCACCTACAGTTCTGCGATATACAAATTCACATGCGAACTTGTGGATAGTTTCTATATAAAGTATGGAATGAGATTTTTTACAACATATGCGGATCCCTCATTCCATACTTAGGCAGTTTTTGGATCGTGGGCTTGTGGTCTGGCGGGCCAAAATGAGAGTCTCTATTGTTATGTCTCCTACAAATAACACCCAAAATTTCACGATATACAAATTGATAGCGTTATAGAACATATGCGGATCGCTTATTCCATACTTGGGCACTTTTTGGATCGTGGGTTCGTGACCTAGCAGGCTGAAAATTAAGTATCTATTGTTTTGTGTCCTACAAATAGCACCTAGACTTCCATGTCCTACAAATAGCACCTAGAATTCTGCGATATACAAATTCACACGCGGACTTGTGGACATAGTCTATATAAAGTATGGAATGAGATTTTATACAGAATATGCGGATCCCTCATTCCATACTTAGGCATTTTTTGGATCGCTGGCTCACGGCCTGGCAGGCCAAAAATAGAGTCTTTATTTTTTTGTCTCCTACAAATAGCACCCAGACTTCCGCGATATCCAAATTGATAGTGTTTTAGAACATATAAGGATCCCTCATTCCATACTTGAGCACTTTTTGGATCGCGGGTGGGATGAAAATTAAGTATCTATTGTTCCATGTCCTACAAATAATATCTAGACTTTCGAGATATACAAATTGACATGCAGAATTTTGGACATAGTCTCTATATAAAGTATGGAATGAGATTTTATACAGCATATGCAGATCCCTCATTCCATAATTAGGCATTTTTGGATCTTGGGTTCGCATGACAAAAATAAAGTCTCTATTGTTTCGTCTCCTACAAATAGAACCCTGAATTTTGCGATATACAAATTGATTGGTGGACTCGGGTTGGCTGGCTGAACATTGCACTTTTATTGTTCCGTAGCGATCCCGTATGAATTTCAAATTTAGCATTTTTTTTTTTATCGGGGGATCTGGGGCTGGCGAGCTGGAAATTGGGCATCTATTGTTTCTCTCTTTACAAACACATTTTTCTAGAACATATGTGGATCCTTCATTCCATACTTCGACACTTTTTGGATCGCGGGTTCGTGACCTGGCAGGCTGAAAATTAAGTATCTATTGTTCTGTGTCCCACAAATAACACCTAGAATTCCACGATATACAAATTGACATGTGGACTTGTGGACATAGTCTCTAAATAACGTATGGAATGAGATTTTATACAACATATGCGGAGATCCTGTATGAATTTCATACTTAGCGATTTTTTTTTATCAGGAGCTCTGGGGCTTGAGGACTGAAAATTGGGCGTCTATTGTTCCACGATGTACAAAAAAATTGTTCTAGAACATATGCGGATCCCTCATTCCATACTTGGGCACTTTTTGGATCACGGGTTCGCGACCTGGCAGGCTAAAAATTAAGAATCTATTGTTTTGTTTCCTACAAATAACACCTAGACTTCCATGATATACAAGTTGACATGCGAACTTGTGGACATTGTCTCTATATAAACTATGGAATGAGATTTTATACAACATATGTGGATCCCTCATTCCATACCTAGGCATTTTTTGGTTTGCGGCCTAGCGGGCTGACAATGGAGTCTCCATTGTTTTGTCTCCTACAAATAACACCTAGACTTCTACGATATACAAGTGGATAGGTGGACTTGGGTTGGTTGGCTGAACATTGCAGTTTTATTGTCCCGTAGCGATCCGGTATGAATTTCATATCTAGTGATTTTTTTTTATCGGGTTTGTGGGGCTCGCGAGCTGAAAATTGGGCCTCTATTGTTCCACGTTGTACAAACACCAGGTACATCTCCAAGATTTACAAATTGACAAAGGGACCTGTGGGTTGTGTCGCTCAACATTGACGTTTTCATTATTCCTTGTCCTCCGAATAGCCCTTGGAGTTCCTTGATATACAGATTGACAAATGGACTCGAGGGCTGGCGGGTTCAAGTTTTCCATTGTTTACAGATACTAATCCCTATCAACTATCTAACATATCTAAAAACATGATTTTCAATACTAAATTATTAATAATAATTTTTGCTATTGCAGAAATTAGTTAAACGAGAAAGTTTGTACAATCTGGTCGAGCGACTGATATAAATTTTTTTCGACAAATGAGCAATACATAGTAAACATATACTTTTAGAAAGTATGGACAAGATATTTTATAGAGCATATGCAGATCCCTCGTTCCATACTTGGGCACTTTTTGGATCGCGGGTTCTCGACCTGGCGGGATAAAATTTGAACCTCTTTTGTTCCGTGTCTTGCAAATATCACCCAGGATTCTGCGATATACAAATTGACAGGTGGACTTGCGGGTTCCACATCTGGCGGGTTCAAGATTGCAATTGTTTAGAAATGCTCATCCTATCTAACTTCAGCTAAAAACATTATTTTCAGATACTAAAATATTAATATTAACTATTTTTATTGTACAAGTGAATTACATTAAATTATTAAAGGATGTTAAATCGCTTATTTTAAAAAAAATGAAGGAAACAAAAGTTTTTTTTTGTAAAATTCTATCACCGCAAGCATAAAAAGGACCAATTTGAAGTTTAAGGCCCTCTTGTTCATATGATAGCACAATTGCACTCCGCACAGTATATATTCGTTGATTTCAAATTATTCCAGGATATTAATTTTACCAAGTTCACCGAATAAGAAAAAATTGCGAAAACAATCATCAATTTGAATTTTAAGAGCCTCTTGTTGGTATATTCGTTGATTTCAAATTATTTCACAACAATAATTTGACCAAGTTCATCGATCAAGGAAATTTGCCAAAACAAGTCACATTGTACATTTGTGTCACAACGCCATAGAAATTATCAGGCGGATCTGCATGCCAACTGGTCAAAAAAATTCAACTATATTGTTCCATGTCCTCCAAAGAAGACTTGGAGTTCCATGGTATACAAATTGACAGACAAAATAGATAACCAAGAACCAACCATAGTTTAAACATTCGAGAAGAAAGTTCCTAGAAGGTTCCATTAAGAAGAACCCATCGACCTTCGCACCAAACAGTTTGATATACAAAGAAAAGACGTCGACACATTCCTTTTCTCTTGAAACGAACATTCATCTGGATGTTGAACAAATATTACAGAGAGACACGAGGTATTTTTGTTTCCCCCCAAAGTTTGATTTAATTTATTTTTTTGCCCTTCTTCAACTGATATGCAAAATTGCATTGTCCTCATTTAAGGTGAATTTTCTCTGTATCTGAAGCTACTACAACATATATACATTGCTTTCCTTTTTTTGTAAATACGTTTCATACAACAACTTTGCCAATTCAGAAAGCACATTTTGTAACAGAGGTTTCCTAACCAAACACTGCACAGTTATGTTTCCCATGGTTCGGATGACACCATTGATGCAATGTCCATAAATATATGGATATTTTTCATCGCATCGCAGATAATCAATCATATCATCACTTATCAAAGAGGAAGAAGAAGCAGCGGAATGACATATTTCACATACAGGCTCAAAGGGGGTCGAGTACACATTGGCTGCAACTAAAAGACCTTCAACCTGGAAACGCGAGCAAAGGGATTAATACATTGAACAATATAATACACAATTGCATCCCCCCATCCCCTTTAAAACAAAAAAGAAAAAGTAAACAGGTGCAGAAATTTGTTGAAGGTTATTTCTATAAGCAAAGTGAGGATGATTTTGTGGATGTATATGCACAACAATTGTAGAGCTACCTAGTTTCTCCAGATCCTCTACTATATCTTCTCGCAATTCTGTTACAGAGGTTTCCTAGGTTGTCCAAAAGATCCTTTCTCTAGCATCCTTCTTCTTTGTTATATTTTTGAACAACATAAGTGGAATCTACCCTCTATGCAATTGTTGTTCCATTGACGAAAAAAAATCTGAATATGTATTGAACAATTGTAGTTGCAACATGGAACAGTGCAATATTTGTGTAACTTATCTGACATATATGCAGATGTGAAAGTTAAGAACAAAACTAAATATGAAATGAGGTACCATTTCCTTGTCGCTATCCAACTCTCCATCCTTTATATGGAGAATGTGTTGCGACCCAAATTTTCTCTCCAGTGTCACAGAAGCCCCAATCATTCTGATTGGGTAAATATCAGTGCTTTGTGCAAGCTGCCTGATAGTTGAGTTTGGGAGGAAGTGATATTCTGAACAAATAGAAGGAATTTTTTCCACAATACTTGTTTCGTTGAGCAAAATAATTCGATCTCAATCACCATGGTCATACACTATTTTGGGCAATACACTATAATTTGTAATGGATATTCTATTACACGACAATATCTTTTCTACATGTTTATGGACAAGTTGTGGAGGAATAGTCAGTATGACTATCATCATGGCGTCCTTGTCTTTCATATCAGCACGCATAATGGATCTACTTTTGTTTTCCTTGTCCAAGTAGGTGGTATAGACAACCATTATGTCCCCGATGAACAATTGTCCAGTTTGGTGGCTGTTCAAGCCCTCTATTGACTACTTTGGATGTCACAACTCTAGACCTGATGAAATTTTTTGAACAGGAAAACTAAATTGAATGGTAGTGTGCTACAAGTACACGAGTAGTATTGATGAACTATGGAGCCACAGTTTTGCAACCACACCTCTTGGTTTGCGGAACATGCAGCACATTCGACGTTTCGCTTGTACTTGTTGATACTTCTTGTGAGTTGGAAACCATGTATTGCAAATGGCATCAACATATCCACCATGTCATACATGAATATATAGCCCACGAATTTTTTTTAGTAAACATAGTAAGAGCACAACGTATGCATATTTACCTTTAGCCTTGTTGGTCTGCTGATGTCTAGGATGGCTGACTGCTCATGGCCATCTCCCTAGTCCAACTTTTTCTGATGCAAGCATGTGCAGATGAACATCATGAGTAAACAAATATATGCATTGTATATTGTCCATCGGAAGGACCAAATAATTCATCTTAATTTTTTAACTGGAGAACTGTTTAACAATAAACAGGGAGTGACCGCGGGTCACCATGGCCAATTTGTATATCGCGGACCCCCAGAAGCCAGGGGAGAAATATTCAACCTGCCAACTTGGAAGCCACAATTGACAAAGTGGGTAACTATGGAATAAGGTAGAAGTAGGACCACATATGTTAGTCCATTAGTCCTCCAACCGACGCATGAGGGAATTTTCAAAAACTACACTAAGCAGATGAATTAGAAAACAAATGGGATAATAGAAAATGGAAAAAGTAGAAACAGGGAGTGCTAAAAGGCCCATTACTGCGAATTCATCATTTTCAAGTTTAATATTATATGATGCCTCCCGGTTTGTATATTTAATTTACCGGCACACTTGGTATACCTTTTAGAATATTGTACCACAGAACCCTTTGCTGCTGCATAGAAGAATTAATCTCCCTATCCAAGCAACCTGTTTTTTCCAAGACAACAACGTCGAATATGCAATTGAGACGAAGGCAAGTTAGTATGAAAACAAACATCTAAAAGATAAAGAAAAAGGTCTATTTACCCTCCAAAGAGTCCTTCGTTCTGTCCAACGATTTTGTTTCTTTAAATGTAGCAATGCAGTGCAAACACAATAGACATAAACTAGCTTAGTATGCAGGAAGGAACATATGTAACCAAGATAACTTACCATGTAGGAAGGAACACAACTAGCTTAACACATATACAGACCATAAATGAAATACAAAATAACGCAATATGAAACAACAGTACAAGCATGAACCTTTCTATATCCTCTTTAACTGATGTAGTCAAGATTCCCTCCTTTTCTCCAACTACTTTGTTTGTTTCAATGTGGGAACCCACAAAATTCAATGTACATCAATGGAAGTTGGTGTTCACTGGGGAACAAGAAATATGTACATACAAAAAAACTGACTCAGCGAATAGTTTACAAAGGCAGAAACATGAACCTTTCCTTTTCTCTATCCATGGGTGTAAACATCTAGATTTTTTTTCCCTGGCCAAAATATATTACAAGGAAGAAAATATCACACAATTGCATGGCCGCAGCTAAACGATTTCTGGTTTTCCCTGGAAATTCATCCAGATATGCCCTTTAACCATGTTCTTTATCCCCTACACAGACTGTTGTTCCCACGTTACAAGTTTTTAGTTTTCCATGGAAAACTACCCATACATGCTTCCATACATAAAAATATAATCTTGAAGAATCTTTGTTGCACATATCATATCTCAAGCACAACACAAATTGTATCATGCACACACCAGTCTATGTAGAGGAGAAAGAACATGTCATGTCTTATCTGCACATTGTTAGGACCACATATTGTACCTTTTTGCCTATACTTTTTTCCATTATTATACCCTTGATCACCCACATTTGAACCTATACTATCACTTTGTCTGATCATCTCAAAGGTATACAACGTCCTTTCTCATTACTACATGTTTAATCTGTTTTGCATAATATTTTACATTACTTCTGTACTTAACCATTGATTAGAAATGCATATGTGTCCAAAACTGTAGATTTGCATTCAAGGCCTATTGCTGAAACCCGGAACTGCTACACAGTCCGAGGTCGCATATGCTGAAACACGGAGCTGTTACACAGTATAAGGTTGCGTATGCCGAAACATGGAGCTGATATAGTTCGAGGATGCAGATGCTGAAACACGAGCTATCACACAGTCCGAAATCGCAGATGCTGAAACACGGAGCAGCCATACAGTCCAAGGTCGCAAGATGCTGAAACACGAGCTATCGCACAGTCCAGAGTTGCAGAGGCTGAAACACAAGGAATCCGTCATAGGCAGCAGTCAACAGTCAGAGCGTAATCACGTGGCTGAAACAACATCAACAACAATGAGAAGAAGTTGTTACACCAGCCATAACAACAATACCTCATTCAACATTCGGTTGCGTGAAATCAGGACATCCTATGCTAATTTAGAAAGAAGATCCGATCTAGGATTGGATTGAGATGCATTGTGATGATTGTATTGAAGGGATTTCCTCTTTAAATTCAGGAGAAATCACCCTTCGAGGGAATCGAAGTTTTTGGTATTGAAGCAACTCCAGAGAAGCGGGACGTACTCTATTCTTTCAATTTGTAATGTGATATTTCGACAGATGAATATAAGACTGCTTTGATTATTCGTCTCTAAGCTTTCCCGTTCCAGGGGAATCTTGTGAGAAGGGAGGGCCCACCTTCATCACAAGATTCACCCATTAGTTAGAAGTGTGTTAGTCTAATTTCTGTCCATACTTTGTTTATTGTCGTGTGCTGAAACACTGTTTCATGAATTTCGCTTTGCTGAACACTACTGACTCTGTCTTAGTTTATTGAATGGAATTTGTGATTCTTTTATCAGTAATCTTGTGTGATGGTTTCATGCTAGCAGAGATTTGATTAAAGGTTCCTGCTCAGACAGAAAGGAATTGGAACATCATACCTTCTGTAGGATTTGTTTACCGCTGCAAGCGTGCTAGTCAGAGGTTTGGTTAAAGGATCCCTACTTAGACAGGAAGGAATCACAATACCTTGTCCTCTGTAGATTTCATTTCCTACTGTGTGCTAGCCAGAGAATTTCATCAGACAGGAAGGAATCACAACACCTTGTCCTCTGTAGATTTCATTTCTCTCTGCAAGTGTGTTAGCCAGGGATAGGGTTAAGGGTTCTTACTCAGAAAGGAAAGAATTAAAACACCCTGTTTCCTGTAGATCTTCATTAATGCTAGCCAGAAACCGGGTTAGTAATCCCTTCTCAGAACGGAAGGGATCAGACTGCTCTGTTCTCTGTAAAACTCAACTTCACAAGTGTGCTAAACAGAAGTAAGGCTCAAAGCTCCTGTTTAGAAAGAAAGGAACTAGGTGGCTTTGTTTTCTATCAAATAGAGTTAATTGTTTTCTGCATTGTTGTTTTCATGAAAGAGTGTTAAGGCTGAAGTCTCTGTTGAGAGTAACGGTCCTGTTCTCTGATTGCAGAATAATTGTTCTTTCCCATTGCAAGTATTGTTTTAAATGTAATCCAGGATTCTTAAATTGATCTTTAAAGGTTCACAATAGGGAAGTTACTTTCCTGTGATTTAATACAGAACTTCAGTTTATTTGAGTAAGTAAGATTAGTATAAGTTTCTTTACTACAACACTAAGCTGCTTTTGGAATTGAGCATATATAGTGCGTGGTTATCTTTGAAATAAAAGACTTCCCTGGGTTGAT
This sequence comes from Picea glauca, assembly GCA_000966675.3. NCBI lineage: Eukaryota > Viridiplantae > Streptophyta > Pinopsida > Pinales > Pinaceae > Picea > Picea glauca. The sequence continues at coordinate 445,394 of JZKD02S2001347.1, read as the reverse complement.
AATTTATGTTTCACTTAGTTGTTTAAAATTAATTAAGAAATTATAGTGACCAACATTTTGGCGTCGTTGCCGGGGAAGATAGCTATAGATTTCAAAATCACTTGTGATTTCTTTTCTTTAGATAAAAATAATGCATGAAAGACCCCAAAAACCCCAAAGACACTAACCCTACAGGTGGAAAAGGAAAAGGAAAATGAGGAAGAAATAATTTCATTGACGACATTGCATCCAAGTCTAAATCTGCTGCTCAACGACCAAACCTTCAAAAACAGAATTCCCAGCCTTCATTTCGAGCAATTTTTGGAACAGGGAAAGAAGTTTGGAGCCCGGAGACAGTCCAAAATCCAATAGGAGATATTGAGGACAAAGCAAGTGCAGCAGGTGAGCAGCCAGAAAACATGGATGAGTACTTACATCACGAAGAAGAGGCAGAAGCAGAGGTAAAAGATGAGAATTCTTTTTCTACATTAGGATTCCCTATAGGCGATCTCCCTGGAGGAGCAGCCCCCATGAAAAACATTCCACTCTCAGCATTGCCAAATTTTCATGGGTTATCTTCAGAGGATCCTGATGAATTTCTGTTTGAATTTGATATATTATGTAGAAGCTATGATTACATTTCTAATGCTCAGAAATTGAAGTTATTTCCAACAACACTAAAAGGGAATGCACTACGATGGTTTATGAGTCTTGGGAGCCATGTAATCACAACATGGGACCAAATGAAACAGAAATTCTTAAACAAATACCAGGATTACTACCGAACAAGGGAAAAGAAGGAGGAGCTATT